>ML799313.1:544994-560551 GCA_009831015.1 Picea engelmannii
GAAGGCTCTAATTGAGCCCCCAAAATGAATATTCTCAATGATACCTTTCCAACGAGCTATCGTGTACCCCCAAAAAAGATCGTATGCTAAAATTACGCCCATGAGAAGTTGATACACCAAACTACCCAAAACGAGGTCCACAAAACTGTTGGATTTTCATCTTTCGGGGTTAGGGTTTTGGATTTTCTTTATGATAAAAAGGCCTTTGAGACCTCATTATAAAATAATATTTTTTTGAATGTGAGTAGCTGTCACATCTCTTCTCAGAGATAATATTCCACCATTCTATCGAGTCTTTCACTTTGTATTTTTACAGTCTTGTACATTTCGTTCATTAATAGAAATTGTGTATTACTATATCTTTGTGTTTATAATTATATCTCTGATAAATATCTATTATATTATTGTCTCTCTTTAAATATCTATGTATATTTTTATTTTATATCTCCTCTCTCATTTCGTGCCGAAAATAATCTAGATCAGTGGTATCAGAGCAGGCTGATCTTGATCATTTTTCAGTACATGTCCCCAGTGAGGTCCGAGTATAGCAACTCAGGTCTCAAGCTTGTCTCTCTTGAGAACAATCTCTCTTGCATGCCTAAGAAACCATCCATGGCAGAAGAAAAGAAAAATAATAGAGTAGAATATTCTATCAATCTGTTGCTTGAGAAATCTTTCACGCGACAGAGGGATGAAATGATGGAGAATTTTTCCCACATCCTTCAACACCTGTCGATAACAGTAGGAACATCTTCATCAAGCAGCCACTTTGGAAGCACCTCTCCTTTCAAGGTACAAGTCAATTTTGATATTCCCATATTTGAAGGTCATATAGATGCGGATGCCCTAGAAAAATGGTCATATAGATGCAAATGCCCTAGAAAAATGGTTGAATATGCTAGAAGTTTATTTCTCTTTTCACATTTTTTTTGACAGGGAAAAGATCACCTTCACACTCCTTAAGGCTCTCCCCCATGTCAAACATTGGTGGGAAACTTACTGGGATCAAAGTTCCACAGAGGAGTTTGGAATAGATGGGGTCGATCCCACTTGGGATTTTTTTGTGTGGATGCAATCAAGGAACAATATTACCCTATTGGTAACTATGATGACCAATATATGAGATGGACCAAACTGTGTCAATAGAGCGGCCAAGAAGTGTTGTAGTTCACCAATACCTTCTATACCTTGCACACCAAGATGGGTATCAAAGACTCCGAGCAACATTGGGTTCTGAAATACCATGGGGATCTACACAGATACATCCAAACTGAAATGGATATTCTGGACATCTCATCATTGAGTGCTGCTTATCGATATGTTGTTAAAATGAGAAGAAATTTAAGCACCAGAACAAGCAGGAGTTCAGGTTTGCAAATCTGCAACAACCAAAGTATGGTAAAGAAGACCCTAACAACCAACCTTCAGAAAATCAGTCCAAGCCACATGAAAAGAAGAGTAATGGAAAGACAAAGAAGGGCACTAGAAAATGGTGCGATTTCCACAAAATCCCTTGGTACAACATTGATGAATGTCGCTCAAAAAAGTCATTAGTGGCCGAGATCAAATACAAGGAGCCGAAACTTGATTGGAAATCTGATTTAGAAATTAATGGTAGAAGAAAGATCATCGACGCAGACCCCACTGCTACTGTTGTGACCACAAAAAATCAACTAGAAGAACTAATAGATCCTGAAGAGGGGGAGAGCCTTTTTCATTCATAGATGTGGGTGAACGAGAACCTGCTGCATTTTATTGTTGATAGCAGAAGCCAAAAGGACCTCATCTCAACAGATATCGTCAAACAGTTAGGATTTTCGACAACACCACACCCGCTAATGTGTTCAATGTGTGCTAATGTGTTATTGATTTATTAGATAGACGAATGGATGATTTATTTATAGTGAGCATTAGATTAACTATGCAAATGAATGAATGAATGAATGAATGCATATGATAAATAGTAGAATAGAATGAATGACTAAGTAGAAATAATAAGAAGTAAGAAAGAACATCCCCCAATCCCTTCCATGACTAGAAACATTTGCATCCTGCAGTCCCCCATAAACCATCTCGGGTGAGACTACGTTGTGCACGATGTAGCTTTCTGGTTTACCAGAAAGGCCAATGGTGATAAGGGTTTTGTTGGATAACTAAGGTGAAACCTAGGTCATCCCATAAGTCCAACAAACTTCCAAGAGGAATATCTATGGGATACGTCCTTTTGTAATGAGATTGAAACATCATATGAAAATATTTTAGTGAAGCTATATTGTTCGACAACACACGTATTCCAATAGAGGAGAAACACCTTCAGTAACCACTCACACAACTAGATCAAAGATCAACACATCGATGTTTTCACGTGGTAAAACCCCTACAGGGAAACATCCATGACCCTAGCCAACACGACCACTTGGAGCAGTTTATTAATGCAAAAGAAAAAGATTATAGAGAGATTTTACAAGAGATTTTATCACAATCGATCATCAACAAATGACCCTCCATGCTCTTTAAATAGATATCATGGACCAATCAGGTGTTAATCCATGGATAATTGGCCATTAAGATCGACAATAATATGAACCATCAGATCAATCTATGTTGGGAACATATCGTGACCGTCATATTTCCTAACTACAAATGCATACTAACGCATACTAAATAAAAACACTAAGAAACACACTTTTACCTAATGACACATTAGACAAAGTATATCTTAACTAACTCCTAAGTGTCTAAATATCCTAACACCCCCCCTTAAGAACAACTTGGGATAGGATTGAAGGATTTTCAATAGTGACACAATAGAAGAAGGAAGGAGGAATTAGAGCATATCCCCCCTTAATGACAACTTCATGAACTCCTAACATAGATCGAAGTTTGGAAAACTTCGTTTTTGTAAGAGACTTTGTGAAAATGTTTGCAACTTGATCTTCTATAGGGAAAAAGAGAACTTCAATAACTTGATCATGAATGAGCTTTCTGATGAAGTGCATGTGAATCTTGATGTGTTTGATGTGTTGATTTTGAACTGGATATTTGGTGAGCTTGATGGCACTTTGATTGTCACACCAAAGGATGGTTGGATGCTGCTGTTGGAATCCAAACTCTGAAAGGATCTGTTGAAGCCACAAGGCTTCTCGACTTGCATTTACTGTTGCTCGGTACTCTGTTTCTGCTGAAGAAAGTGCAATAGCCTATTGTTTCTTACAGGCACAAGTGACAGGTCCCGAACCAAGGTTGAAAACATAACTTGTAGTAGACTTCTGATCATTAGGGTCGTCGGCCCAATCTGAATCAGTGAAACCAACCAATAAAGGAGTCCCCTCTAAATTGTAATGGATCCCAAACTGAACTGTACCCCAGACATACTGAAGTTTCCTTTTAGCTTCTTTCCAATGCATTTCATTGGGTGTTTTCATATATCAGACAACAAGACCAACAACAAAGGAAATATCAGGATGAGTATGATTCAAGTATAAGAGGCTACCAACTAACTGACGGTACAAGGTGACATCAACTTCGGGGGATTATAGGTGGCACCAAGATTGACTCCAAACTGGAAGGGAGAAGGCATTGGTTTACAATATTCAATGTGAAAGCGACGAGGAAGGTCACAATCATACTTAGACTGGGAAAGAAAAATTCCTTCATTTATTTGCAAAACTTGGAGGCTAAGGAAATAGTGAAAAAATCCCAAGTCTGTCATTTCAAATAGCTTATGGTTGGTTTTCACATGGTTTAAAAGTTTTGAGTCACTACTAGTAAGGATAAGGTCATCAACATAAAGGACAAGGATTAAGAGATGACTTCCTACTTTCTTGGTATAGACATTAGGATCAGAATGGAATCAAGAAAATCCACTGTCAATAAGAAAATTGTCCATTTTGGTACCAAGCTCAGGGAGCTTGCTTAAGATCATAAATATATTTCTTAAGGTGAAAAACAAGGCTAGAGTCATTTTGGACATATCTAGGAGGTTTGTCCATGCGTATTTCTTCTTGCGAATCCCCATGCAAGAAGACAAATTTAACATCCATCTGATGGACCTCCCGTTTATTTGAGAAAACAAGGGAAAGAACAAGGCAGATGGAATTCACTTTGGCTACATGGGCAAAGGTTTCATTATAGTCAATTCCTTCAACTTGGTAAAATCCTTTGGAAGCTAACCAAGCCTTGTGTCTTTCAACACTTCCATCTGATGCATACTTAGTTCTATAGATCCATTTACATATGGAAAGTTTTCTTTCTTTTGAAAGAGGCATAAGATCCCAAGTATCATTTTCCATTAAAAAATGATACTCTTCATTCATTGCTTTATCCCAATCTGGATGACCTGGAGCTTCTGCAAATGCCTCTAGATCATGAGTCTCTGAAACTTGAGCAAAAAGAGAAGAGGCTCAGTGGAACTAAGAACATGTCCGACGTTGATCTGAAGGATCACCGACAAGATCACCAACTGCTTGTCGTGTTGAATGAACCCATCTAGGAAGCGATGGTGTTGGTGTTGGTTCAGGTTCAATGGAATCACATGGAGGAAGATGAGAAGGAGGAAGTGGATTTTCATCCTCACTGTCATCATCATAAGAAGAAACCATAATAGGAACAGAAGAAGGCATAAATCCCAAAGATGGATCGTAGACCGAAGAAGGCACACTCATTGAATTAGGCTCGCAGGCCAAGATATTTTCATCAAATTTAACATCTCTTCTAATAACAATTTCATTTAAATGTGGTTGAAGAAGTCTATAACCTTTGACATCTTCAGAATAACCAACAAATATACACTTCTCACTTTTAGGCTATAATGCTTTCCTTTTCTCAGTAGCAATGTGATCCCACGCTATACTTCCAAATACACGGAAGTGACTTACATCTGGTTTAATTTTAGTCCAAGATTCTTCTGGTGTTATATTTTTAAGAGCCTTTGTGGGAGTGATATTTACTATGTAATTTTCACAGTTGATGGATTCTTCCCAATACTTTAGACTTAATCCCTTAGATTGGATCATACAATTAGCTATTTATTTTAATGTACGGTTCTTTCTCTCAGAAACACCATTTTGTTGTGGTGTATATGGAACAATTTGTTGCATTTGAATGCCCCGTGTAGTGCAACAAATTGTAAAATTATTGTTCACATATTCTCCTCCATTATCTTTTCTTAACCTTTGAGTTTGATGTCTAGATCGTTTTCTACAAGGGCCTTGTAGGCCATAAACTTGTCAAAAACTTCGCTCTTAAGTTTTAATAAGTAAACCCAAGTATGTATGGAAAATTCATCAATGAAAGTTAAGAAATACTTGCACCCAGAAAAACGAAGAGAAGAAATTGGACCACACAAGTCACTGTGAACAAGCTGCAAAGGGCCCGAGGCATGGCAAGAGGCCTGTTTGTCAAAACTGTCTCGATGATGTTTTTCGAGAACATAACCGACACAAACACCATATCTGCATGAAACAAGATGAAGACCAGTCACCATCTGTTGATTACATAGTTTATGCAATGAGTGATAGTTTATATGACCAAACCGCTCATGCCAAAGTTTGCTCAAGTCACTATGGGAAACAAAAACTGATGGAAAATATGATGACCCAAAGTCTTCAAACTTGTACAACATGGTAATATCATCAACAATTCCAGTTTCAAGAACATGCATAGGATCTTTTAGATCTTTGATTACAACTTGGTGAGGTGAAAACTCTACGGTTTTACCTTCACCTAAATGAGTGATTTGATATACCGATAGAAGGTTACAAGAAATACTTTGAACACATAATACATCATTGAAATGATGATTATCTACTTGAACTGTTCCAGATCCTACAACACTAAGAGATCTATCATCACCGAAAAATATTTTCTTGGTGTTACATTCATTTAGAGCAGAAAATATGTCTTTATCCTTATACATATGATAGGATGCTCCAGAATCAATAAGCCACTCATTAGAAGAAGAAGTAAAAGTTGCATTGAAGGAGGAACCAGAAGCAGAAAGTGCATGTCCATGAGAAGAAGAAGAAGTAGAATCAATACCGATGTTGTACTTCTTCATCGCTGCTTCTAAATCTTCCAACTTCTTGAAACATTTGGACTCATCATGACCATCTTTATCACAAAAGTTGCAATGTCTATCAGTCTTCTTATTTTTAGATTTGGCTCCTTTGTCACCATTAGGAGTTGAAGTTGTCTGAGTGGGTTTGAGACCCTTATGTTTATTGTTGTTGTGATGATGATGTTTTTTCTTGGGATTCTTGGGTTTATCTTTCTGCTGGGAGACTAAGGATTTGTTGGAGGTACCTGTAGTGCTGATCACTCCAAGTTGTACAAGATTATATTGCTCTCTAATCAAAGCATCACAAAAGGACTCAAGAGAGGGTTTTTGATAAGTTTTCCCTAGATCCTCTCTCATGACATAAAAGGTAGATACAAACACAAAATATGCACTACCTAGCTTATAAAGAATAATATAGATGCAATGCTCTTCCTCCATCTTTATTTCACATTCTTGACATAAACTTCTGAGTGTTTTAAACTTAGATAGATAGTCTTCAATACAAGAAAAATCATCTGGACTTAAAGTCAATATTTTATTTTCTAACTGATGTGCTCGAATAATATTGTGTTTACCAAACACAGATTCAAGCTTTTCCCAAGCTTCATCGGGGTCATCAATTTCTTGAAGGTGGAACCTTAAATCAAGAGAGATGGACATTCTGATCAGTCCATGTGCTTCTTCACTCCTATTAACCATTTGAATTTCTTATCAACATTATTGGGTTCTTTTTCCTTTCCCAAAGTAATATGGTGCAAGCCTTTACTTCTTAATAAATCCTTCATATGAGATTTCCATTGGAAGTAGTTGGTGCTAGTAAGAAAAATATTACTAAAAGAATCCATATTAAATATGTAGATAATATGGATTTAAAAACTAAATTGATGATCTAGATGGAAATATCTCAAAAAATTATGCAGTTTTAAAAAAAACGACACTGAAAACGAACTTCGGATGTGAAAGTTATGCCCTTTTAAAAAATGCATAGATTGTAACCAAAGAACCACGTGGTGGTGATACCCTTCAATAATATTGTGTTTCCCAAACACAGATTCAAGATTTTCCCAAGCTTCATCGGGGTCATCAATTTCTTGAAGGTGGAACCTTAAATCAAGAGAGATGGACATTCTTATCAGTCCATGTGCTTCTTCACTCCTATTATCCCATTTGAATTTCTTATCAACATTATTGGGTTCTTTTTCCTTTCCCAAAGTAATATGGTGCAAGCCTTTACTTCTTAATAAATCCTTCATATGAGATTTCCATTGGAAGTAGTTGGTGCTAGTAAAAAATATATTACTAAAAGAATCCATATTAAATATGTAGATAATATGGATTTAAAAACTAAACTGATGATCTAGATGGAAATATCTCAAAAAATTATGTGGTTTAAAAAAAACGACACTGAAAACGAACTTCGGATGTGAAAGTTATGCCCTTTTAAAAAATGCATAGACGGTAACCAAAGAACCACATGGTGGTGATACCCTTCCAAATAACCTCACTTTTACAAATAAGTTGCTTTATGAATTAACCCACTTTTATAAAAAGAAGTGGGGATCACTTTTACAATGAAGTTACTTTATAAAAGAAAGATGCATGCAAAATTAAAAAACTCTAAAATAAAATATTAAAACTACTTATAGTGATTCACTTTTATACTTGAAGTGAAATACACTTTACAATGGAGCATGAAGTTTTTCAAAAAAAGTAACAAAAAGAGAGACTTGAACTCAAGACCTCTTATTTAATAAGATAACTTTTAACTAAGTGGGATAACAAAACATATTGTATTGGTTAGAACGAGGATTGGAGGTGTTTTTGGTGTTGTTGTTGAAGATGACCTTGGAGAGCATACAAAAAAAAAACTCTTTTCACACAAGAAAAAAATTCCGCTTCTCAATGACAGCAAGGGTTAGATCTCGGTTAGCTTACCCGAAAAATGCACCTTTTCCTATATGTTTCTGATTTGTCGAGATCACATAGGGCATAGAGGAAAGAGCATACACAGTCTAAAATATTAACAACCCAGAAAAAAACAATACAAAACCAAAATAAAAACGATATAATACTCTCCAAAAATTTAAAAATGGCGTATTCAGGGTTTATACCTCTAGATCTAGCTGAAATGATCGTATCTTAGGAAAATGGAAACCTTTTCGAGTGAAATGAAAAGCGTTCCAGAATGAAATGATTTCTCCAGACGCAATGGAACAGTCCTCTCATTCCAAAAATGTACGAAAATGGCAGAAAATGGAAATGAGACAACTCAGTTTCATGATCTTGATCTACAATAGGAGCGAGACTTCAAACAGGTTCTAATACCATGTTCGAAAACACATGTATTCTAATAGAATACAAACACCTTCAGTAACCACTCACAAAACCAGATCAAAGATCAACATACCGATGTTTTCACGTGGTAAAACCTCTACGGGGAAATATCCACGACCCCAGCCAACGCGACTACTTGGAGTAGTTTATTAATGTAAAAGAAAAAAATTACAAAGAGATTTTAAAAGAGAGTTTCTCACAATCGATCATCAAAAAATGACCATCCATGCTCTTTAAATAAATATCATGGAACAATCGAGTGTTAAGCCACAAATCAATGGTCATTAAGATCGAGGAGAATATGAACTGTCATATCACTCTATGTCACGAACATATCATGACCATCAGATTTACTAACTACAAATGCATACTAATGTATACTAAATAAACACACTAAGAAACACACTTTTACCTAGTGACACATTAGACCAAGTAGATCTTATATAACTCCCAAGTGTCTAAATATCCTAACATATACACGAAACATGAAAGGATCTGTACCATTGGCGAGCATCTCTCTCTAAAGAGAGTATGAAAATTTTCATGAGAGATACTCAGATGATACATACAATAATGGAATTATACTAAATGATGAGTCGAATTGTCATTATCAGCTTCTCTAAATCTAGGAATATAGTCTTCCCAGACTCTTATACCAGACATAATATTAGGAAACTCAGGTATATTTGAAAAATAATGTGGAGAAAACCTTGCAACCACTATATCAACACTTGATCTTGCCATTAAAACACAATGGAGTCTCCAGTGGGATCACAATGAATAAGGGAGTAATAGGATTTTCAATTTTTTTTGAATGGAAGAGCCTACTTCTTGAGAAGATTCTAAAGAATAATTTGGGAGTAATATCAAAGGTTCTGGGGGGAAACTTTGAAGTGGAAAACTCATTTTTCAGGTATATCAATTAGATCTACAACTTCAACACTTTGATGAATAGCAGAAGGAGATGATTTCAGATCAAATTTTCCTGAAGAAGAAAAGATATGACGTTCTCAGATATTTCTACAGGTCACAATATTTTCTGGATACGAATAAGCTAGAATCTGATTAGAGTTGGGGTGGCTTTTGGTGTGTCTTCTGGAAGAGGCCAAATTGTCCTTCTTTGGAGTTTTCAAGTGAAATATCAACAACCAAGTGCCTGAGGTTTTTTCACCATCAATTCTCAAAGCTTACAATGTCGTATCCCTAGGGAATATTTCCTTAACATACATCCTCAACAATGACACCATTTCGGGTGTTATCCCTCAAGATGTTCCAGGATGTTATTGGAACAATGTCGAGGAATCCAAGGGACAAGAATTAGTATGACTCTTAAGGCCATATTTGCAGTAAAATAATTTTTCAATATTTGGGAATATTTTCCCTCTTTCTCTCTCTTTCTTTTGAAATTATAGGACCTCAAACAATTCTTAGCTCAACTGACAAATGATCTAAAATCTCATAGGCATATGTCCACGAGTTTTTTATATAATCAAGGTTTAAAATAGAAATGAAGTGGTGAATTAGAAGAAAAACAAGATGAACATGTAGGACACCACTGAGAATTAATCTTGTATCTTATGGAAAAGAAAAATGTGTCGAAAAATTAGCAATTCAACAACTCTAACAGATGCACATAAATCAATAAAAACATGCTTCAAACAATCAACATCTTCACACATTCAAATACATGGAGGTACCCTCTGCATATCATTTAAATGCACAAAGAAAATCACAAGAAATGGTCATACATTAAGAGGAAATCACTTCCATGTCATTACCAGACATCATATAGTAACACTGAACATGGTGAATGACTTTCTTCTTTAGCTTTTATAAATTAGATCTGATACAAGAAAAATAAAAACTGGGAGGAGATTCTTTACAAGAACACAAACACTGTAATGAAGGAAATATAAAATGAAACTTAAACACAGTGGATGAATCTATGTTTCCTATTGCATTTATCAATTGATTGAGCTCAAGTTTTCTATGGTCAAACAACTTTGGTTACAAGAAAATCTTTAACTCCCCGAAGTCTTGACCTTGATAATGGAAAACTTATTTTCTTTTTATCCTTCTCACTCATGCCCTAAAATCGTTTTTTTCCAGCTTCTTGATTCTTGAGTGGTTCCCCTCCTAGTAAAATTTGGCTTACCTTCACCTGGGTGAAATTATGTTATAGAGAGAGATCATGGGGAAACTAGAAACTTACCAGCCAAGATATACGTCGCACCTGACTCCTTAAGAGTGTTGGACAATGTTGTCATTGATGTCAAAAAGGGGATGAACGTGATTGATTGGAAAGAAGCTCAGAAGAGATTGCATCACAAAACACACGCAAAATGTAGAAGAGTGGAACTCCACAGTTGGGTCAATCAACCATCGAGGTGTTGGGAACTTGTGAAAAACACGCAGAACGTAGAGCAGTAGAACTCCACAGTCGATTCAATCGACCATCAGGATGTCATGAACTTGTGAAAAGTTCCTAGGTTTAAACATTACCTCCAACTTCAACTTATAATTACAGTGCCTCCGAATTTGACATAGACAGAATTCGACTTACAGTGACTCTGAATTCAACTCCGACTTGGATAACTTTAACTTACATTGCCTTCGACTTCGACTTGGATAAAATTCAACTTACAATGCCTCCAACTTCAACTTTGACTTGTATAAAATTCAACTTACAATGCCTCCGACTTCAAATCTGACTTGGATAACTTCGACTTGCGTTGCCTTCAACTTCAACTTGGATAAAATTTGACTTACAATACCTCCTACTCCAGCCCCGATAAACTTCAACTTGCATTGTGATCGACTCATTTTTCCATTTCAACTTCCAGGTAGTCGACTCTACATTACTTTTTGAATCGAATTTGTGGCTTGAGTGGTAGAGAATTTCTTGACATATAAATAACAATAGTATATTTGTTTATGCCATATTTGTCTAAACCATAAGTCACAACAGATTGTTCATATGGAAATCATCCATTTTAGGTATAGGAAAAGTGCACTAGGAAACTGAGTTCAAAATCTAATATGAGATTACAGTAAACATGAGATTAAAATAAGAAGAGTCGAAATCATGTCTAATCAACCGATAAAGGATAAAAGATGTGATCAATATAAGTATGAAGTCAAGGAAAATGAAGTTAAGGATGTAATTAAAGAGCCTTTTCATAAAGAGATAAACAAAGGAGAAAATGTGTTCCTAATTAAAAATGACAACATTACTTTTATTTTGTTAATAAAATGAAAAGGTGAAATGGTTCATTATTAAAAGACACAATGGTTCAATTTCATGCCTTTTGGAATACTATATAAACAAAAAGGTATGGTGAAAGAAAGATGTCTCTGTGGTCTACATCAGAAGATCAGAAGCAAGTTCAGAGTCCAAGGAAGAAAGATGAAGATACTTATGAAGTTAGGCTGGTAGGGAGGAGAAATGAAGGATTAGTATCCTTTCCTAATTAAAGTGTAAAAAAAGGAGTTGGTGCTTCCTAGGGTTGGTGCCCTAAAATAGTGAGTTGGTGCTTCCTAGGGGGTGTTCCCTAAAAAAGGGAGTTGGTGTCCTAAAACAAGGGAGTTTTTGCTTCCTAGGGTTGGTTCCCTAAACAAAGGGAGTTGGTGCTTCCTAGGGTTGGTTCCCTAAACAAGGGGATTGATGTGTCCTAGAGTTGGTGCTCTAAATCAATCTTCATATAAAACTTGTAATTTGTAATTTAAGTTTATATTTATTGATGTTATTTATGAAGTTTCTTACTGATCAATAAAGTTAATAAATAATTATTTAAAATTTGACAAAAGTTATCAATACCGATTCACCCCCCCCTGATTATTGAACTACATTACAAAAATTGGTATCAGAGTAGGTGCCTTCAACGCAGTCTAATAAATGGAAGGTAGATTATGCATAATCCAGTGGATGAGCAAGAGATAATGTCTTCCAACAAAACACCTCTGCTCAAAGGGAATGATTATGATTTTTGGAGTGTGAGGATGAAAATCTATCTAATGTCCCTGGGTTTTGATGTCTGGAAATATATAATAAATGGGTACAATGCGCCTGCTACTCCTCCCACCGAAACAACTGGAAAGAATCTTTGCAATGACAATGCAAAAGCAACCAATGCCATCCTAGGAGGATTAGACAATCCTATATTTTTGAAAGTAATGCATTGTAAGTCAACAAAGGAAATATGAGACAAACTAAAGGTCATATATGAAGGAGATAACAAGGTCAAACAAGCCAAACCACAAACCTACAAAACACAATTTGAAAACTTGAAAATTAAATAAGAAAAGAACATAGCAAAATATCTTCAGAGAGTGGATGAAGTGACCAACCTAATCATAGCGTTAGGAGAAGAACTCAAATATCAACCTATTTTACAAAATATATTGAGATCATTAACTATGAAGTATGATGCCAAGATTTCTACCCTTGAAGACGGACCAGACCTTGATAAACTCACAATGGATGAAATACATGGGATCCTCACAACATATGAGATGAGAATAGGGCAAGAGAAACCTGAAAAGGGAGAAACATCCTTCAAAGCATCAAAATCAAAGAAGAAACAAGAATAGGTGTCTATTGAATATCAATCAGACATATCAGATGTAGAAGAGGCCAACTTTATAAAGAAACTCTAGAAAGGATATGGAAAATATAAAGGAAAATTACCCGTTAAACGTTTCAACTGTGGCATAATCGAACACTCTGCTAACAAATATCCCTATCCAAAACAAGAAGAAAGTGATGATGAAATAACTTTCAAAGAACAGAAGAAGATAAAAACCAAAGAAAAAGGGAAGTTCTACAAAAAGAAGAAGACCTTTTACACTAAAGAGGAAGATGAATATGAGCATCTATATATGGGTATAAAACCCCAAGATATTCACAGTAAAAAAACTTTGATATTGAAGAAGAGAAATCATAGGTTGAAGGAGTAGTAGACCTAGAAGCAGAACTAATCAGTTCTCTAGAAGAACTCATAAAATAAAAAAAGAAGAACAAGCTACTAAGGGAAAAACTTCAGGAGTTTGAAGAAGCACAACAATCAAGAAAAGTAGATGCATCAAGAACCATAAAAGAATTAGAGAAAATCATTAGTGATTTGAAGACTCAACTCCGATAAGACAAAAGAATTGAAGAATTCATTCTAAAACAACTCACTAATAGGGAACAGGTATGTGAAAAGTTAGAAGCTGAGATTATGCTTCTAAAAGGAGAACTTGAAAAAGAAAAGAGGGAATCAAAATTTGAAAATAGTTCAAAAATATTGGATGAAATTCTTAATAGTCAAAGGTTACCAAACAAAAATATTGGTTTGGGATGTACTCAAGATTCAACTACTACATCACAAAGAACTGTCTAAAGGCCAATCAATTATGCATATGCTCTTAAAATATCCTTAAGAAGAGAAGATAATAAGATGAAAATGATATCATTGAAGATTGTTCCAAATAAATAGAAATCAACACCTCCTACTAAAGAAAAAGATGAAAAGAAGAATACAATCACCAAAAAGAATCCCCCTAACATATATCAACATATGTTCCTTGGATATTTCTATTATTTCCAGAATTTTGGACATAAGGCAGTACACTGTAAGGCTTATGGAAGATACAATCATATAAATATCCAAAGGTATAACAACAATAAAGATGCAAAGAAAAGAAATTATAGCCCTCTTTCTCCATTACAAGGCTTTAATGATGAATGCCAAAGATGCAACAATTATGGTCATACAACCAGTAAATGCAGGTTGTCCACAATGACAAATAACCTCAATTATAAGGACAAGAAAATATGGAAAGAAAAACATGAGGAAATGAAGATGACAGAATGTAAAGTAGCCATGTATGCCAAAAACAGAAGGTGTCAGTGGTATATAGACATTTAATTTTCTAAACACAGACTGGAGATCAAAGCAAATTTCTCGAATTAGAGACGAAAGAAAAAGTAACTATCACATTTGGAGATAATATGTCAGCCAAAATACTTGGAAAATGGACAATTAACCTCGGGAATAACAAGGTTAAAGAAAAAAATGTACTTCTAGTAGAAAACCCAAAAATAACCTCCCAAGTGTAAGTCAGACATGCGAGATCAGAAAAGAAGATACAAGGAAACTAGTAGCAGTTGCACCAAGAACATCCAACAATGTGTACATCCTTGATATGGAAGAAGTGGAAAAATATTTCTTAGGACAAGAAGATGAAAGTTGGGTATGGAATAGAATATTGGGACATTTAATCTTTGATAACTTAGTAAAAATCAGTAAAAAAAAGCAGTACAATACATGCATAACATTGACAAACCCACAAACTTGGTTTGTAAACACTATCAATTAGGAAAACAAACAAGAGTAAGATTCAAAACCAAAGAACATTCTACAATAAAACCCTTGGAACTAATACACACTGATCTCTCTGGACCCCTGAGAACCAGAAGTATGCAAGGTGAGACTTACTTTATGTTGATCATTGATGACATCACAAGGTTGATTTGGTTGTACTTCCTTTAAGAGAAATCCCAAGCATTTGATAAGTTCAAAGATTTCAAATCATATGTAGAAAATGAAACAAATCTCAAAATCAAGTGTTTGATATCATATAATGGAGGATAATTCACCTCAAATGAGTTCAATGAATTCTGTGAACTCCATGGAATCAAAAGACAGTTCTCAAACCCCATAACTCCTCAACAGAATGGTGCAGCTGAAAGAAAGAACATGACTTCCCAAGAGGCTGCAAGAAAAATGTTGAATGAAGCAAAACTCCTATAAATTTTTTGGAGGGAAGAATTATGCACAACAATACATATACTCAACTGAGCTCATGTAAGATTCAACCAAAACAATACTCCATATGAATTATGTCTTGGAAGACTAGCCTCTGTAAATCACTTCAGGGTATTCGACAATAAATGTCACATAAAAAGAGAGGATGAAAACCTAGGAAATTTTGACTCAATATATGATGAAGGTATATTCCTCGGATATTCACCTAGCAAGAAATCTTATATGTGATATAATATAAGACTACACAAAATAGTTGAAAGTGATAATGTGAAAATAGATGATCTCGAGTTGAGTAAAATCAAATCTCATGATAATGAATGGAGAGGAACCAGTGATGATGAAGAAAATGGTTAATC
>ML799313.1:560651-599349 GCA_009831015.1 Picea engelmannii
AATAACCAACAAATATACACTTCTCACTTTTAGGCTATAATGCTTTCCTTTTCTCAGTAGCAATGTGATCCCACGCTATACTTCCAAATACACGGAAGTGACTTACATCTGGTTTAATTTTAGTCCAAGATTCTTCTGGTGTTATATTTTTAAGAGCCTTTGTGGGAGTGATATTTACTATGTAATTTTCACAGTTGATGGATTCTTCCCAATACTTTAGACTTAATCCCTTAGATTGGATCATACAATTAGCTATTTATTTTAATGTACGGTTCTTTCTCTCAGAAACACCATTTTGTTGTGGTGTATATGGAACAATTTGTTGCATTTGAATGCCCCGTGTAGTGCAACAAATTGTAAAATTATTGTTCACATATTCTCCTCCATTATCTTTTCTTAACCTTTGAGTTTGATGTCTAGATCGTTTTCTACAAGGGCCTTGTAGGCCATAAACTTGTCAAAAACTTCGCTCTTAAGTTTTAATAAGTAAACCCAAGTATGTATGGAAAATTCATCAATGAAAGTTAAGAAATACTTGCACCCAGAAAAACGAAGAGAAGAAATTGGACCACACAAGTCACTGTGAACAAGCTGCAAAGGGCCCGAGGCATGGCAAGAGGCCTGTTTGTCAAAACTGTCTCGATGATGTTTTTCGAGAACATAACCGACACAAACACCATATCTGCATGAAACAAGATGAAGACCAGTCACCATCTGTTGATTACATAGTTTATGCAATGAGTGATAGTTTATATGACCAAACCGCTCATGCCAAAGTTTGCTCAAGTCACTATGGGAAACAAAAACTGATGGAAAATATGATGACCCAAAGTCTTCAAACTTGTACAACATGGTAATATCATCAACAATTCCAGTTTCAAGAACATGCATAGGATCTTTTAGATCTTTGATTACAACTTGGTGAGGTGAAAACTCTACGGTTTTACCTTCACCTAAATGAGTGATTTGATATACCGATAGAAGGTTACAAGAAATACTTTGAACACATAATACATCATTGAAATGATGATTATCTACTTGAACTGTTCCAGATCCTACAACACTAAGAGATCTATCATCACCGAAAAATATTTTCTTGGTGTTACATTCATTTAGAGCAGAAAATATGTCTTTATCCTTATACATATGATAGGATGCTCCAGAATCAATAAGCCACTCATTAGAAGAAGAAGTAAAAGTTGCATTGAAGGAGGAACCAGAAGCAGAAAGTGCATGTCCATGAGAAGAAGAAGAAGTAGAATCAATACCGATGTTGTACTTCTTCATCGCTGCTTCTAAATCTTCCAACTTCTTGAAACATTTGGACTCATCATGACCATCTTTATCACAAAAGTTGCAATGTCTATCAGTCTTCTTATTTTTAGATTTGGCTCCTTTGTCACCATTAGGAGTTGAAGTTGTCTGAGTGGGTTTGAGACCCTTATGTTTATTGTTGTTGTGATGATGATGTTTTTTCTTGGGATTCTTGGGTTTATCTTTCTGCTGGGAGACTAAGGATTTGTTGGAGGTACCTGTAGTGCTGATCACTCCAAGTTGTACAAGATTATATTGCTCTCTAATCAAAGCATCACAAAAGGACTCAAGAGAGGGTTTTTGATAAGTTTTCCCTAGATCCTCTCTCATGACATAAAAGGTAGATACAAACACAAAATATGCACTACCTAGCTTATAAAGAATAATATAGATGCAATGCTCTTCCTCCATCTTTATTTCACATTCTTGACATAAACTTCTGAGTGTTTTAAACTTAGATAGATAGTCTTCAATACAAGAAAAATCATCTGGACTTAAAGTCAATATTTTATTTTCTAACTGATGTGCTCGAATAATATTGTGTTTACCAAACACAGATTCAAGCTTTTCCCAAGCTTCATCGGGGTCATCAATTTCTTGAAGGTGGAACCTTAAATCAAGAGAGATGGACATTCTGATCAGTCCATGTGCTTCTTCACTCCTATTAACCATTTGAATTTCTTATCAACATTATTGGGTTCTTTTTCCTTTCCCAAAGTAATATGGTGCAAGCCTTTACTTCTTAATAAATCCTTCATATGAGATTTCCATTGGAAGTAGTTGGTGCTAGTAAGAAAAATATTACTAAAAGAATCCATATTAAATATGTAGATAATATGGATTTAAAAACTAAATTGATGATCTAGATGGAAATATCTCAAAAAATTATGCAGTTTTAAAAAAAACGACACTGAAAACGAACTTCGGATGTGAAAGTTATGCCCTTTTAAAAAATGCATAGATTGTAACCAAAGAACCACGTGGTGGTGATACCCTTCAATAATATTGTGTTTCCCAAACACAGATTCAAGATTTTCCCAAGCTTCATCGGGGTCATCAATTTCTTGAAGGTGGAACCTTAAATCAAGAGAGATGGACATTCTTATCAGTCCATGTGCTTCTTCACTCCTATTATCCCATTTGAATTTCTTATCAACATTATTGGGTTCTTTTTCCTTTCCCAAAGTAATATGGTGCAAGCCTTTACTTCTTAATAAATCCTTCATATGAGATTTCCATTGGAAGTAGTTGGTGCTAGTAAAAAATATATTACTAAAAGAATCCATATTAAATATGTAGATAATATGGATTTAAAAACTAAACTGATGATCTAGATGGAAATATCTCAAAAAATTATGTGGTTTAAAAAAAACGACACTGAAAACGAACTTCGGATGTGAAAGTTATGCCCTTTTAAAAAATGCATAGACGGTAACCAAAGAACCACATGGTGGTGATACCCTTCCAAATAACCTCACTTTTACAAATAAGTTGCTTTATGAATTAACCCACTTTTATAAAAAGAAGTGGGGATCACTTTTACAATGAAGTTACTTTATAAAAGAAAGATGCATGCAAAATTAAAAAACTCTAAAATAAAATATTAAAACTACTTATAGTGATTCACTTTTATACTTGAAGTGAAATACACTTTACAATGGAGCATGAAGTTTTTCAAAAAAAGTAACAAAAAGAGAGACTTGAACTCAAGACCTCTTATTTAATAAGATAACTTTTAACTAAGTGGGATAACAAAACATATTGTATTGGTTAGAACGAGGATTGGAGGTGTTTTTGGTGTTGTTGTTGAAGATGACCTTGGAGAGCATACAAAAAAAAAACTCTTTTCACACAAGAAAAAAATTCCGCTTCTCAATGACAGCAAGGGTTAGATCTCGGTTAGCTTACCCGAAAAATGCACCTTTTCCTATATGTTTCTGATTTGTCGAGATCACATAGGGCATAGAGGAAAGAGCATACACAGTCTAAAATATTAACAACCCAGAAAAAAACAATACAAAACCAAAATAAAAACGATATAATACTCTCCAAAAATTTAAAAATGGCGTATTCAGGGTTTATACCTCTAGATCTAGCTGAAATGATCGTATCTTAGGAAAATGGAAACCTTTTCGAGTGAAATGAAAAGCGTTCCAGAATGAAATGATTTCTCCAGACGCAATGGAACAGTCCTCTCATTCCAAAAATGTACGAAAATGGCAGAAAATGGAAATGAGACAACTCAGTTTCATGATCTTGATCTACAATAGGAGCGAGACTTCAAACAGGTTCTAATACCATGTTCGAAAACACATGTATTCTAATAGAATACAAACACCTTCAGTAACCACTCACAAAACCAGATCAAAGATCAACATACCGATGTTTTCACGTGGTAAAACCTCTACGGGGAAATATCCACGACCCCAGCCAACGCGACTACTTGGAGTAGTTTATTAATGTAAAAGAAAAAAATTACAAAGAGATTTTAAAAGAGAGTTTCTCACAATCGATCATCAAAAAATGACCATCCATGCTCTTTAAATAAATATCATGGAACAATCGAGTGTTAAGCCACAAATCAATGGTCATTAAGATCGAGGAGAATATGAACTGTCATATCACTCTATGTCACGAACATATCATGACCATCAGATTTACTAACTACAAATGCATACTAATGTATACTAAATAAACACACTAAGAAACACACTTTTACCTAGTGACACATTAGACCAAGTAGATCTTATATAACTCCCAAGTGTCTAAATATCCTAACATATACACGAAACATGAAAGGATCTGTACCATTGGCGAGCATCTCTCTCTAAAGAGAGTATGAAAATTTTCATGAGAGATACTCAGATGATACATACAATAATGGAATTATACTAAATGATGAGTCGAATTGTCATTATCAGCTTCTCTAAATCTAGGAATATAGTCTTCCCAGACTCTTATACCAGACATAATATTAGGAAACTCAGGTATATTTGAAAAATAATGTGGAGAAAACCTTGCAACCACTATATCAACACTTGATCTTGCCATTAAAACACAATGGAGTCTCCAGTGGGATCACAATGAATAAGGGAGTAATAGGATTTTCAATTTTTTTTGAATGGAAGAGCCTACTTCTTGAGAAGATTCTAAAGAATAATTTGGGAGTAATATCAAAGGTTCTGGGGGGAAACTTTGAAGTGGAAAACTCATTTTTCAGGTATATCAATTAGATCTACAACTTCAACACTTTGATGAATAGCAGAAGGAGATGATTTCAGATCAAATTTTCCTGAAGAAGAAAAGATATGACGTTCTCAGATATTTCTACAGGTCACAATATTTTCTGGATACGAATAAGCTAGAATCTGATTAGAGTTGGGGTGGCTTTTGGTGTGTCTTCTGGAAGAGGCCAAATTGTCCTTCTTTGGAGTTTTCAAGTGAAATATCAACAACCAAGTGCCTGAGGTTTTTTCACCATCAATTCTCAAAGCTTACAATGTCGTATCCCTAGGGAATATTTCCTTAACATACATCCTCAACAATGACACCATTTCGGGTGTTATCCCTCAAGATGTTCCAGGATGTTATTGGAACAATGTCGAGGAATCCAAGGGACAAGAATTAGTATGACTCTTAAGGCCATATTTGCAGTAAAATAATTTTTCAATATTTGGGAATATTTTCCCTCTTTCTCTCTCTTTCTTTTGAAATTATAGGACCTCAAACAATTCTTAGCTCAACTGACAAATGATCTAAAATCTCATAGGCATATGTCCACGAGTTTTTTATATAATCAAGGTTTAAAATAGAAATGAAGTGGTGAATTAGAAGAAAAACAAGATGAACATGTAGGACACCACTGAGAATTAATCTTGTATCTTATGGAAAAGAAAAATGTGTCGAAAAATTAGCAATTCAACAACTCTAACAGATGCACATAAATCAATAAAAACATGCTTCAAACAATCAACATCTTCACACATTCAAATACATGGAGGTACCCTCTGCATATCATTTAAATGCACAAAGAAAATCACAAGAAATGGTCATACATTAAGAGGAAATCACTTCCATGTCATTACCAGACATCATATAGTAACACTGAACATGGTGAATGACTTTCTTCTTTAGCTTTTATAAATTAGATCTGATACAAGAAAAATAAAAACTGGGAGGAGATTCTTTACAAGAACACAAACACTGTAATGAAGGAAATATAAAATGAAACTTAAACACAGTGGATGAATCTATGTTTCCTATTGCATTTATCAATTGATTGAGCTCAAGTTTTCTATGGTCAAACAACTTTGGTTACAAGAAAATCTTTAACTCCCCGAAGTCTTGACCTTGATAATGGAAAACTTATTTTCTTTTTATCCTTCTCACTCATGCCCTAAAATCGTTTTTTTCCAGCTTCTTGATTCTTGAGTGGTTCCCCTCCTAGTAAAATTTGGCTTACCTTCACCTGGGTGAAATTATGTTATAGAGAGAGATCATGGGGAAACTAGAAACTTACCAGCCAAGATATACGTCGCACCTGACTCCTTAAGAGTGTTGGACAATGTTGTCATTGATGTCAAAAAGGGGATGAACGTGATTGATTGGAAAGAAGCTCAGAAGAGATTGCATCACAAAACACACGCAAAATGTAGAAGAGTGGAACTCCACAGTTGGGTCAATCAACCATCGAGGTGTTGGGAACTTGTGAAAAACACGCAGAACGTAGAGCAGTAGAACTCCACAGTCGATTCAATCGACCATCAGGATGTCATGAACTTGTGAAAAGTTCCTAGGTTTAAACATTACCTCCAACTTCAACTTATAATTACAGTGCCTCCGAATTTGACATAGACAGAATTCGACTTACAGTGACTCTGAATTCAACTCCGACTTGGATAACTTTAACTTACATTGCCTTCGACTTCGACTTGGATAAAATTCAACTTACAATGCCTCCAACTTCAACTTTGACTTGTATAAAATTCAACTTACAATGCCTCCGACTTCAAATCTGACTTGGATAACTTCGACTTGCGTTGCCTTCAACTTCAACTTGGATAAAATTTGACTTACAATACCTCCTACTCCAGCCCCGATAAACTTCAACTTGCATTGTGATCGACTCATTTTTCCATTTCAACTTCCAGGTAGTCGACTCTACATTACTTTTTGAATCGAATTTGTGGCTTGAGTGGTAGAGAATTTCTTGACATATAAATAACAATAGTATATTTGTTTATGCCATATTTGTCTAAACCATAAGTCACAACAGATTGTTCATATGGAAATCATCCATTTTAGGTATAGGAAAAGTGCACTAGGAAACTGAGTTCAAAATCTAATATGAGATTACAGTAAACATGAGATTAAAATAAGAAGAGTCGAAATCATGTCTAATCAACCGATAAAGGATAAAAGATGTGATCAATATAAGTATGAAGTCAAGGAAAATGAAGTTAAGGATGTAATTAAAGAGCCTTTTCATAAAGAGATAAACAAAGGAGAAAATGTGTTCCTAATTAAAAATGACAACATTACTTTTATTTTGTTAATAAAATGAAAAGGTGAAATGGTTCATTATTAAAAGACACAATGGTTCAATTTCATGCCTTTTGGAATACTATATAAACAAAAAGGTATGGTGAAAGAAAGATGTCTCTGTGGTCTACATCAGAAGATCAGAAGCAAGTTCAGAGTCCAAGGAAGAAAGATGAAGATACTTATGAAGTTAGGCTGGTAGGGAGGAGAAATGAAGGATTAGTATCCTTTCCTAATTAAAGTGTAAAAAAAGGAGTTGGTGCTTCCTAGGGTTGGTGCCCTAAAATAGTGAGTTGGTGCTTCCTAGGGGGTGTTCCCTAAAAAAGGGAGTTGGTGTCCTAAAACAAGGGAGTTTTTGCTTCCTAGGGTTGGTTCCCTAAACAAAGGGAGTTGGTGCTTCCTAGGGTTGGTTCCCTAAACAAGGGGATTGATGTGTCCTAGAGTTGGTGCTCTAAATCAATCTTCATATAAAACTTGTAATTTGTAATTTAAGTTTATATTTATTGATGTTATTTATGAAGTTTCTTACTGATCAATAAAGTTAATAAATAATTATTTAAAATTTGACAAAAGTTATCAATACCGATTCACCCCCCCCTGATTATTGAACTACATTACAAAAATTGGTATCAGAGTAGGTGCCTTCAACGCAGTCTAATAAATGGAAGGTAGATTATGCATAATCCAGTGGATGAGCAAGAGATAATGTCTTCCAACAAAACACCTCTGCTCAAAGGGAATGATTATGATTTTTGGAGTGTGAGGATGAAAATCTATCTAATGTCCCTGGGTTTTGATGTCTGGAAATATATAATAAATGGGTACAATGCGCCTGCTACTCCTCCCACCGAAACAACTGGAAAGAATCTTTGCAATGACAATGCAAAAGCAACCAATGCCATCCTAGGAGGATTAGACAATCCTATATTTTTGAAAGTAATGCATTGTAAGTCAACAAAGGAAATATGAGACAAACTAAAGGTCATATATGAAGGAGATAACAAGGTCAAACAAGCCAAACCACAAACCTACAAAACACAATTTGAAAACTTGAAAATTAAATAAGAAAAGAACATAGCAAAATATCTTCAGAGAGTGGATGAAGTGACCAACCTAATCATAGCGTTAGGAGAAGAACTCAAATATCAACCTATTTTACAAAATATATTGAGATCATTAACTATGAAGTATGATGCCAAGATTTCTACCCTTGAAGACGGACCAGACCTTGATAAACTCACAATGGATGAAATACATGGGATCCTCACAACATATGAGATGAGAATAGGGCAAGAGAAACCTGAAAAGGGAGAAACATCCTTCAAAGCATCAAAATCAAAGAAGAAACAAGAATAGGTGTCTATTGAATATCAATCAGACATATCAGATGTAGAAGAGGCCAACTTTATAAAGAAACTCTAGAAAGGATATGGAAAATATAAAGGAAAATTACCCGTTAAACGTTTCAACTGTGGCATAATCGAACACTCTGCTAACAAATATCCCTATCCAAAACAAGAAGAAAGTGATGATGAAATAACTTTCAAAGAACAGAAGAAGATAAAAACCAAAGAAAAAGGGAAGTTCTACAAAAAGAAGAAGACCTTTTACACTAAAGAGGAAGATGAATATGAGCATCTATATATGGGTATAAAACCCCAAGATATTCACAGTAAAAAAACTTTGATATTGAAGAAGAGAAATCATAGGTTGAAGGAGTAGTAGACCTAGAAGCAGAACTAATCAGTTCTCTAGAAGAACTCATAAAATAAAAAAAGAAGAACAAGCTACTAAGGGAAAAACTTCAGGAGTTTGAAGAAGCACAACAATCAAGAAAAGTAGATGCATCAAGAACCATAAAAGAATTAGAGAAAATCATTAGTGATTTGAAGACTCAACTCCGATAAGACAAAAGAATTGAAGAATTCATTCTAAAACAACTCACTAATAGGGAACAGGTATGTGAAAAGTTAGAAGCTGAGATTATGCTTCTAAAAGGAGAACTTGAAAAAGAAAAGAGGGAATCAAAATTTGAAAATAGTTCAAAAATATTGGATGAAATTCTTAATAGTCAAAGGTTACCAAACAAAAATATTGGTTTGGGATGTACTCAAGATTCAACTACTACATCACAAAGAACTGTCTAAAGGCCAATCAATTATGCATATGCTCTTAAAATATCCTTAAGAAGAGAAGATAATAAGATGAAAATGATATCATTGAAGATTGTTCCAAATAAATAGAAATCAACACCTCCTACTAAAGAAAAAGATGAAAAGAAGAATACAATCACCAAAAAGAATCCCCCTAACATATATCAACATATGTTCCTTGGATATTTCTATTATTTCCAGAATTTTGGACATAAGGCAGTACACTGTAAGGCTTATGGAAGATACAATCATATAAATATCCAAAGGTATAACAACAATAAAGATGCAAAGAAAAGAAATTATAGCCCTCTTTCTCCATTACAAGGCTTTAATGATGAATGCCAAAGATGCAACAATTATGGTCATACAACCAGTAAATGCAGGTTGTCCACAATGACAAATAACCTCAATTATAAGGACAAGAAAATATGGAAAGAAAAACATGAGGAAATGAAGATGACAGAATGTAAAGTAGCCATGTATGCCAAAAACAGAAGGTGTCAGTGGTATATAGACATTTAATTTTCTAAACACAGACTGGAGATCAAAGCAAATTTCTCGAATTAGAGACGAAAGAAAAAGTAACTATCACATTTGGAGATAATATGTCAGCCAAAATACTTGGAAAATGGACAATTAACCTCGGGAATAACAAGGTTAAAGAAAAAAATGTACTTCTAGTAGAAAACCCAAAAATAACCTCCCAAGTGTAAGTCAGACATGCGAGATCAGAAAAGAAGATACAAGGAAACTAGTAGCAGTTGCACCAAGAACATCCAACAATGTGTACATCCTTGATATGGAAGAAGTGGAAAAATATTTCTTAGGACAAGAAGATGAAAGTTGGGTATGGAATAGAATATTGGGACATTTAATCTTTGATAACTTAGTAAAAATCAGTAAAAAAAAGCAGTACAATACATGCATAACATTGACAAACCCACAAACTTGGTTTGTAAACACTATCAATTAGGAAAACAAACAAGAGTAAGATTCAAAACCAAAGAACATTCTACAATAAAACCCTTGGAACTAATACACACTGATCTCTCTGGACCCCTGAGAACCAGAAGTATGCAAGGTGAGACTTACTTTATGTTGATCATTGATGACATCACAAGGTTGATTTGGTTGTACTTCCTTTAAGAGAAATCCCAAGCATTTGATAAGTTCAAAGATTTCAAATCATATGTAGAAAATGAAACAAATCTCAAAATCAAGTGTTTGATATCATATAATGGAGGATAATTCACCTCAAATGAGTTCAATGAATTCTGTGAACTCCATGGAATCAAAAGACAGTTCTCAAACCCCATAACTCCTCAACAGAATGGTGCAGCTGAAAGAAAGAACATGACTTCCCAAGAGGCTGCAAGAAAAATGTTGAATGAAGCAAAACTCCTATAAATTTTTTGGAGGGAAGAATTATGCACAACAATACATATACTCAACTGAGCTCATGTAAGATTCAACCAAAACAATACTCCATATGAATTATGTCTTGGAAGACTAGCCTCTGTAAATCACTTCAGGGTATTCGACAATAAATGTCACATAAAAAGAGAGGATGAAAACCTAGGAAATTTTGACTCAATATATGATGAAGGTATATTCCTCGGATATTCACCTAGCAAGAAATCTTATATGTGATATAATATAAGACTACACAAAATAGTTGAAAGTGATAATGTGAAAATAGATGATCTCGAGTTGAGTAAAATCAAATCTCATGATAATGAATGGAGAGGAACCAGTGATGATGAAGAAAATGGTTAATCCCAAGATGAAGAATATATTGAAGAAATACAAGAGAATGAACCACAAACTAATGAAGAGAAGGATGAATAAGAAACACCCTTACCAAAATCACCATAAAAAAGGATTCAAAATAATCATTTTGAAAGCCAAATTATAGGAGATAAAAATGCAGGAGTAGAAACAAGAAGGAAACTCACATTTGACTCAGAACATGCAATGCTTTCTCTAATAGAACCTAAATCATTTACAGAGGCCAACAAGAGTGAGTATTGGATAAATTCAATGAATGAAGAACTTGACCAAATTGAGAGGAATCAAACTTAGGAACTAGTTCCAAGACCCAAGGACAAGAATGTGGTTGGAACCAAGTGGATATTAAAAAACAAACTCAATGAAAATGGGCATATCATAAATAACAAAGCCAAATTAGTATGCAAGGAGTATTCCCAAGTGGAAGGTATTGAATTTGAAGATGTTTTTTCCCCAGTAGCAAGACTAGATGCCATAAAAATGTTCTTGGAATTTGCATGCTTCAGAAACTTCAAACTAGATCAGATGGATGTCAAGTTAGCATTCCTAATTGGAACACTAGAATAATAATTCTATATTGAGCAACCAAAAGGATTCATATTAACATAAAATCAAGAATATGTGTGCAAAATAAACAAGGCTCTGTATGGTCTTAAACAAGCACCAAGATCACAGTTCTCGAGGCTTGATCAATACCTACAAAAACAAGGATATAGGAGAGGGACTACTGACAACAACCTATACATCAAAATTGAAGATCAAAATATTATTGTTGTGGTGGTATATGTAGATGATTGCATATTTGGAAGTAATATTACCATACTAAGAAAAAAAAATTCAATTGAAATGTAAGAAGAGTTGGAGATGTCTGTGCTAGGAGAACTAACTTTCTTCCTAGGTTTACAAGTCACTCAAACAGATAAAGGAATATTAATTTCCCAAACTAAATATATCAAATAAATGCTAAATAAATTCCAAATGGAATATAGTAAACCCATGTGCACTCCCATGGTCACATGATTCACAGAAAGTAGATGATTCACAGAAAGTAGACCAAACCATGTACAAATAAATGGTTGGTAGCCTGTTATATGCAACAACAACAAGACTAGATATCTTGCAGGATGTAGGAGTAGTAGGCAGATTTCAATCGACACCTAAAGAAACTCACATGAAGGCAGTCAAAAGAATATTCAGATATCTTAAAGGGACCCTAGAGTTTGGTTTATGTTTTCCAAAAATAAAACATTTTACATTGACTGCTTATACTGATGCAAATTGTGCTGGTAGTGCAGATGACAAGAAAAGTACTAGTGGAGGAGCATTCTATCTTAGAAAATTCCTGATATCATGGCTAAGTAAGAAATATACCTCCATATCACTATACACAAAAGAATCATAATACATTTCTTTTGCATCTTGTTGCACTCAAGTGATCCGAATGAAACAAACCCTAGAAGACCTACAAGTTAGATATGATCATCCAATTCCTATCAACTGTGATAATACCATTGCCACAAATATCTCCAAGAATCATGTTATGCATTCTAAAACCAAACATATCCCAATTAAATACCATATTCTAAGAGATCGGGTTTCTCAAAAGGTAGTCAAAGTGGAATATGTTGACACTAAATATCAAATTGCAGATATATTCACAAAAACTCTACCAAGAAATACCTTTGAAAATCTTCGACATAAATTGGGAGTAATTCCCATACCTCATTAAAACTACAAAATCAAAAGAAGGAGCACATGGATAGGGGGAGAATCACCTCAGGGGGAGCAAATAAAGTCCCTTCTATCATTGTTGTCAAAGGGGGTATACCAATAAGTAAAATCCATCTACCAAGTTAAAATAAAGGGTTCTTATTGTGTTTCCATCAATGCCAAAGGGGGAGAATGTTGGACAATGTTGTCATTGATGTCAAGAAGGGGATGAACCTGATTGGTAGCACAAAAAATGCACAGAAGGTAGAGAAATGGAACTCCATTGTCAGGTAAATCGACCATCAAGATGTTGGGAACTTGTGAAAAACACGCAGAACATAGAGAAATGGAACTCCACAGTCAGGTCAATCGACCATTGGGATGTTGGGAACTTCTGAAAAGTTCTTAAGTTTAAAAATTACCTCCGAATCCGACTTAGACTTACAGTTCCTTTGACTTTGAATTAGATAGAATTCGAATTACAGTGCCTCCAACTTCAACTCCGACTTGGATAACTTCGACCCGCATTACCTTAGGCTTTGACTTGGATAAACTTCGACTTACGATGCCTCTGACTTCAACTTTTAATTGGATAAACTTCGAATTATAGTGCCTCCGACTTCAACTCCGACTTGGATAACTTCGACTTGCATTTCCTTCGACTTCAACTTGGATAAAATTTGACTTATAGAACCTTCGAATCCAACCACGATAAAATTCGACTTGCATTGTGACCGACTCATTTTTCCATTTCAACTTCCAGGTAGTCAACTCTACATTACTTTCTGACTCGAATTTGTGGCTTTAGTGGTCGAGAATTTCTTGGCATATAAAAAACCAGAGTACATGTTTTTATGCCATATTTGTCTAAACCATAAGTTAGAGCAGTTTGGTCATATGGAAATCGTCCATTTCAAGTACAAGAAAGTGCACTAGAAACTGATTTCAAAATCTAATATGAGATTACAATAAACATGAGATTAAAATAAGAAGAGTTGAAATCATGTCTAATGAACCGATAAAGGATAAAACACCTGATCAAGATAACTATGAAGTCAAGGAAAATGAATTTAAGGATATAATTAAAGATCCTTTTCGTAAAGAGATAAACAAAGGAGAAAATGTGTTCCTAATTAAAAATGACAACATTATTGTTATTTTGTTAATAAAATGAAAAGGTGCAATGGTTCATTATTAAAAGACACAATGGTTCAATTTCATACCTTTTGGAGTACTACATAAACATAAAGGTATGGTGAATGAAAGATGTCTTTGTGGTCTACATCAGAAGATCATAATCAAGTTCAAAGTCCAAGGAGGAAAGATGAAGATACTTATGAAGTGAGGGTGGTAGGGAGGAGAAAGGAAGGATTAATATCCTTTCCTAATTAATGTGTAAAAAAGGGAGTTGGTGCTTCCTAGGGTTGGGGCCCTAAAACAAGGGAGTTGGTGCTTCCTAGGGTTGGTGCTCTAAAGAAAGAGATTTGGTGCTTCCTAGGGTTGGTGGCATAAATCAAGGGAGTTGGTGCTTCCTAGGGTTGGTGCCCTAAACAAGGGGATTGTTGTCTCCTAGAGTTGGTGCTCTAAATCAATCTTCATATAAAACTTGTAATTTGTAATTCAAGTTTATATTTATTGATGTTATTTATGAAGTTTCTTGCTGATCAATAAAGTTAATAAATAATTATTTAAAAATTGATAAAAGTTATCAATATTTATTCACCCCTTCTCATTATTGAACTACATTCCAACAAAAATATCTATGTAATCATTTCTTCTACAAAAAATTGAAAATACACTGCAGATATTGGGTGATTCATCCATCGTCGAATCAAAACTCGGTGAGAAATATCAATCATTGATCAAAGGTATCCCATCAGAGAAATCAAGGCCTACAAAGGCATAAAACTCAACAGTTGTTGGATCTACTCAATCAAATATGGATCGTTAATTAGAGTCACGCCCATAGGAGTGATTCGGGTTTGGGATTGAAACAAGACTTTGATGAGGGAGCTCCGAAATTACATCTTGATCGTCGATCTTAAGCTATGAAGGGAGGTCTGAAACAATATCTGGACCACCAATATGTGATTGATATAAAACACGAGTCGTTGATTTTCCTTGACTAAGCCTGGAGTCGCTTAAGTATTGATGACGCCATCGATGTCGTCAGTTGGATCTCGCAGACATGTGGCAACTTTTCATTTGTTCACATGGAGGTTGATGTGGTAGAGGGACATGACATGTGTCATCCAGATTTAATGCATTGCCCTATATCTTTGGAAAATTTCACGTGTCCATGTGGAATCCCCCCGTTATTCCTGATAGTTCTCTGTTGCTAGGCTGAATTGACACCTGACTAGGAACACTTGGGCTCATAGATCAAATATGGACTGTCAATCGGGGGGGGGAGCGTTTTCTTGAATCTGGTTCATTGATCGAAGGTAATCCATTAGAGTGATTAAGGTGTGGCTTCAAACAAGACTCCAAAGAGAGGACTCTAAAGAGATTTAACATGATAAATTCTGACCATCCATCGAAGGTCCTAGAATCACTAAGGGCCATTGATTTCACCATGGTCAAAAAGAAAAATTTGGCTAAGGAAAAGATCAACATGATGAATCCATCCTAGACACATGGCGACTTTATAATGACCAACAAAGACACTGAAATGAAAGGAGAGTGAGAAACGTGCCTCCAAATTTGATATGCTTTGGGGCACTTTTGGTGGGTTTTACATGTCCACGTGGCCCTAACCATACTTGGTTGGCAAGTTGATGTGACACATGTCTGGGAGGTTTCAAGATCAACGATCAAATATGGGTCATTGATCTCTTGGGACACGGTAAATGGTGTGATGAGATATGGGCCATCCATCGGAGGTGCTCCATTCAGAGTGCTGAAGGATCATGCTCGAATGGGACTCCGACAAGATTACTGTGAAGAATAATCTCAACCATTGATCAGAGGAACATGAGATCAAATGAGGGTCATCGATCTCACCGTGTTTGAAATAAAACATCGTCTAAGGCATAAACATTTTCAGGCTGACTCCACCCTGGATACGTGGCACCTTCTCATTGGCCCACACTAACCCCGATGTGGTAGAGGGGCGAGAAATGTGTCACCCATTTTTGATATGTTTACCTGTGCATCTGGTGGGTTCCACATTTCCACGTGGAATTGTATGATTGGCTCTGAAAATGCCTCACTGGCATGTTGACGCGACCCTTGGCTGGGAGGCTTTAATACTCGAGAGCATATCTGGACCATTGATCTTCTCGGGGGAACCATTGATGTTGCTTATCAAATCTAGGTCGCTTGTCAGAGGTGCTCCCATTTGGGTGTTTGAGAGTTAGTGATCCGAAAATCCTTAAACACCACTTATTTATTTACATATATACATGCAGTGTCTAACTTGATCCAGAATTAATTTACTAATCGAATTGATGTGGTTTACATAATTCTGATGATGTGATATTTATCCAAAAAATCATGAAATGATGACTAGTTTGTAGAATAGTGAGCTGACATAGCAGAAAATAAAAGAACTCAAATTACATAAAAGTAACATCTTTTTGTTTCATCTTTAAGTTCCCTTCAAGCCAATGAAAATTTCTTTCTACATCTCAAATATAAAAAATCATGAAAACATTTTCTAATAAAAGCCAATTTAATGGACTCTCTTTGATTCCATCACTCAAACCAAGAAAATAAGTTCACCATTGAAATCCTTGTGGAATTTTGAGAAATTTTACTCTAAAGTCAACCAATTTCCAAACGGACTCAATTTCACCCTCTTCGGTACGTAAAACAATGCGCTAAATGCTCATTAACGAAAATTTTAGCTAAGACTGTTACAAATGACTTCAAATAGAAAAATATACCTCAAATTCATGATCCTTGTGAAAAATCGTGAAAAATGAGTATAAAGTTACCTATGTTCTATCAATATACCTCGTGGCATGCTTTACAAGGCAACCATACTTGGCCTCTTCTTAGCACACAAATAGAGACATTCGTACGACATCGAAATCCATACCCTACATTAAAAACCGTTCCACCTTGGGATCCATGCATACATCAGACTGTGTGCAGGTTGGGATCCGCGCTCAATATATAGGCTCGGTCCCTCCAACCTCCGTCCTCTCATTTGGAAACTTTATTACTAAATTTGGTGGCATATAAAAATGAGTGGGATGGTGGCCTAGTGGTTAAGGTGTTGGATTTATATATGGTAAGTCAGGGGTTCAGGGCCCACCGACTACCATATATTCACGTGTTTTTGTTGGTTGGTTACATGTATATGTGGATGCTTGTTATCATATGGTTATAACATATGGTATATTCATGGTATGTTTGTTATCCCTTTATACGAATATGTGTGGGTTACATGGTATACACTAAACAAAAGTCTAAGGGTTGAGGCCTTAGGCCCTCAGACTTTTGGCCACCCATTTAAACCTTGATACAAATTCAAATATAATTCGTACTATACATGTGTTAAATCATAAGTGATGGCGCAGTGGTAATGTGGTCTTTGTTAAACTTTTGGGAGGTTATGGAGGTCGTGTGTTTGACCCCCTTTGAATCCATAATTATACATAACCATACCAATATAGGTCAATGGGAGGTTGCCACGTGTTAGTCAATAACTAGTCCAATTGGACTGTACCTTGCCCAGTTAGCTGCAAATTAATTTGTCTAGTCATTGCATGATCAACCCACATGGAACCTTGGGGTGTGGCCACATCACATGTACGGTCGTTCCACATGTCACCCTTGTAGTGGTGACACATGTCACCCTTTTACCCCTTTGACTTTCACTTTGACCAATTTTACCTGAACTTTGACCGCTCATAACTTTTGCATACAAAATCTATTTGACTTATCATTTGCATCGTTGGAAAGATGATGGTGAGATATATGCATTGATGTTGTTTTCGAGAGAATTTGGGATGGTCAAATTTTGAGCCTTTATGGATCCCCTGGGACCTCTATGAGTGTTCTGAATCCTCCTGGACCTCTGTGAGCGTTCCTTATATCCTCCTAGATCACACATTTGCACTGAAGAAATTTTGTACCTCCAAAAGTATAAATATTCAACAACTTAGTGATGATAATTCACTCTTCCATCTTTTTGAATATTCTGGAATTTAGTCTTCATCTCAGGTCTTCAATATTAGGTACTAGATCAGTGTAATTTTGTCTATCTTTGTAGAGTATGGTTCTAAATCTAGCCTTTGACACTGTCTCTAATAGATCTGGTTCTGGCTCATATATTTTCTGACAACAAAAGTCTTTTTCATTGAATCTCTACAATACATGTATATTGTACTTCAACATCCACTCCCATCTTCTATTGTTGAAGATAGTCCATCTTAGTCAATATGAAACCAAGTCGAATGTTGATCTATGGATTTCCCTTTTGGACTCTCTTCTCTTGTACTACAGATGTATTTGTAGGATTCCCTCAATGAATACTATGTCCATTGTCTCCCATACCTTTAAGAACAACTCTAATGTACTATTATCATCTGTACTTGACTTGATTGTTGTTAAAGGTATACATCCACACGAACATGACATAGTAATTTAAAGGATGCTTATAGCATGCATCCTTTATGCCTCTTATTTTGAAGAGGATTATTTCTCCTTTACCAGCTCTAGAATTTTTTGTATGACTTCAATTCTCTTTATGCTCCTGATCTACATGCTCCAACTGCCTACATCCTTCTGTTCCTTACTTCAAATTCTTCAAAATCAAGAACGTCGTCTTAGACAATTTGATCCATATCTATCCCTTTAGCTTATTACAAGACAATACATTTGTCGATATTGTTTTCTAAAGGATTAGAAATATGTATAACGAGAATCCTCTCACTGTAGAACAATATGTATAGGTGGCTATCTAGAAATCTCTCTAATGAGATTCCTCTCAGTCTAAAATAATATGTAAAGGTGGTTATCTAGAAATCTATCTGAACGAAATTCCTCTCCCTCTCAATATCATATAAGGTGACAGTATAAAAACTCTCTTACAAAATTCCTCTCACTCGTACAAGGTGACAAAATTGAAATTTTATAGAGTCCTTCTCACTCTTATAATTTACAATGAGTGTATTTGAAGCCTTGTAATAGACTTTAGGAGATATACACATATGCATATTACATTTACAAATATACATATTTACAAAATTTCAAATATGGTTTACTTTATGGACTCATTCTTTCCATTGTACTGGGAGGAGTCTCACAACTTCCGACCTCTAACAATGCCTCTGATGTTGATGTTGAATCTGACATTGAATCTGATGAAAAATCTAAAGTTGAATCCAAGTAACCATTAGAACAAACTATAGGTATTCCCAGTAACATGTTTAACCTCTCCTTACAAATAAAAAACATTATTGTTGTGTTTGGAACAACTTCTCTTGAATACACAAGAACCTATCCATTCTAGAATGCGACTGCATAACCTTCATCTTCAAATTCCACAACTGAGATTAGGTTTACCTTTAATTATGGAACATGCAACATATGTTCGATTCCCAAAATTCCTCTCAACTCGAGCTAGAATCCTACATATCCATACCCTCTTATTGCTTGTCTTGTGTTGGTTCCATATCCCACATAGAAATCTGTGTCGGATTCTAAGAAAGTTAGAAATATTGATCTCATCAAAATCATGTAGTGAGATGAGCCACTATCCGCGAACCATTCCTTGATGTATTCATATATCAATTTTTCAATACCAACCATTCAAAAGTATTCTTTCCCAAGACTTTCAGTAAGACCATTAACTTCATCTGGAGTTGTTGCTTGTCTTCTTGCAAGTTTCTTTACATATTTTCTGTTCTTCTTTGGACATAAGTGCAGGTAAAGTGTCCAACACTTCTCGATCTGATTTCCATTTTTACCACAATAAGAGTAGAGTGTCTTGTTCCACGATCCCTTATTTTCATTCCTCCTTTTCCTCTTACTTGAGAACTGATTTGTCTTCTTTTCTAAGGATTTTACTTACACATATTGTCTCCTTCGACACTTCTCCACATCATGGTTACTAGTTCTACATGAACAACATTGATACATAGACCATTCACCAGTGGGGAAAGTCTTCATTCCTTCTCCTCTAGCATGCACATCTTTCTTGGAGATGTCTTACACATGTTACCTTTCTCTGGAATGGAAGGTAAGACCAACTTTTTATGTAAGACTTATTCATCTAAATTTCTCTTTGCTTCAACCACCATTGAGAATTCTCCATCTTGATGGGAAACAAAATAATACGACGAGTCATATTTCTCGATCATACCCTTTGAAGGAGGCGATCCCTTTTGCATCAAAGACTTTACATTCTCACCTTGCCAATCTTCATGTATTGGTACTAATGGTTCCAGTTCCTGGTTCCTAATTTGCAACTTTCTTTCAAAATCATGAAAAATACCCTTACGAAATACCTCATGACATAAAAATCGATCTCACAGGCTCTAGTTCTCTTCCTCAAGAGCTTGCAAATACATCCTTAGCTCATAATTCTCCTTCTTGATTTATCAATTAATGTTTTTCTGCAGCCTCAATTTCATGAGAAATTTACTCATCTTTCCTTCTTGATAAGAGCCTCCAAAATCTTCACCAACTAAACTCTTGGATTTCATCACAACAACAACTTGCAACACACGTCAAAACTAGCTCTAATACCACTTCTCTCAAAGAATTTGGTCATACAACCTAGCTTTGGTACCACTTGATCCAAAAATACTTAGACACCACTTATTTCTTTACATATATACATGTAGTATCTAACTTGATCCATAATTAATTTACTAATCATATTGAGGTGGTTTGCAGAATTCTGATGATGCGCTCTTTATCCAAAAACTCATGAAATGATGACTAATTTGTAGAATAATGATATGACATGGCAGAAAATAAAAGAACTCAAATTACATAAAGATAACATACTTTTGTTTCATCTTTAAGTTCCCTTCAAGCCAATGACAATTTCTTTCTCCATCTCAAATATAAAAATCATGACAACATGTGCCCATAAAAGGAAATTTAATAGAATCTCTTTAATTCCATCACTCTAAATGAGAAAATAAGTTCACCATTTAAATCCTTGTGAAATTTTGAGAAATTTGACTATAAAGTTGACCATTCTGAACTGGCTCAATTTCACCCTCTTCGGCATGCAAAACAATGTGTTAAATGCCCATTAATGAAAATTTGAGCTAAGATTGTTACAAATGAATTCAAATCACAAAATATACCTCAATTTCATGATCCTTGCGAAAAATAGTGAAAAATGAGTATAAAGTTTCCTATGTTCCGTCGATATACCTCGTGGCACGCTTTACGAGACAACCTTACTTGGCCTCCTCTTAGCATAGAAATTGAGATAACCGTATGAACTAAAAATATGTACCCTGCATTGAAAACTATGCCACCTCAGGACCTGTGAAAACCTCAAAATATTTTCATACCTCGGATTGTGTGCACATTGGGATCCACACCCAATATATAGGCTCAAGCCCTCCAACTTCCATCTGCTCATTTGGAAACTTTATTACTAAATTTGGTGGCATCTCGAAATGAGTGGGATGGTTAGCCTAGTGGTTAAGGAATTGGTGTTATATATAGTAATTCGAGGGTTCAAGCCCAGCCGACTACCATATATTCGTGTGTTTTTGTTTGTTGGTTACATATATATGCAGATGGTTGTCATCATATGGTATATTCGTGGTATGTTTGTTATCCCTTTCCGCGAAAAGGTGTGGGTTACATGGTATAAAATAAAACAAAGGCTAAGGGTCGAGGGCTTAGGCCCTCGACCCTTTGGCCACCCATTTAAACCTTGATACAAATTCAAATATTATTTTCACTATACATGTGTTAAGTCACAAGTGATGGTGCAATGGTAATGGGGTCTTTGTTAAACCTTTGGGAGGTTATGGAGGTTGTTGGTTTGACCCCCATCGACTCCATAATTTTTCATAACTTTACCAATATAGGCCAATGGGGGGATTCCACGTGGCAACTACTCATTGGCTAAACCTTGCCACTTGTCAATCAACAATTGGTCCAACTTGACTATACCTTGCCCAGTCAGATGCCAATTCATCTATCTAGTCACTGTACGATCAACCCATGTGGCACCTTGGGGTGTGTCCACGTCACTTGTACATTCATGCCATATTTCACCTTTGCAATGGTGACACATGTCACCCTTTTACCCCTTTGACGTTGACTTTGACAAGTTTGACCTAAACTTTGTCTGCTCATAACTTTTGCATACGAACTCTGTTTGACTGGTCGTTTGCATCGTTGGAAAGATGATGAAGAGTTACACACATTGATTTCATTTTTTAGAGAATATGGGATGATCAAATTTTGAGCATTTATGGATCCCATGGGACCTCTATGAGCATTCTGAATCCTCCTAGAACTCTGTGAGCATTCCTTAGATCCCACTGAATCACACCTTCCCACTAAAGAAATTTTGGACCTCTAAAAGTATAAGCATTCAACAAATTTAGTGATGATAATTCACTCTTCCATCTCGTTGAATCTTCTGGAATTTAGTCTTCATCTTGGGTGTTCAATCTTAGGTATTAGATTAGTGTACTTTTGTCTATCTTTCTGGAGTATGGCTATGAAGATGGCCTCTGACACTGTCTTTAATAGCTTCGGTTCTGGCTCATATATTCCATGACAAAAAAAGTATTGTTCATTGAAACCATGCAATACATGTATCCTATACTTCAACATCCATTCCCATCTTCTATTACTGAAGATAGTCTATCTCGACCAATATGAAACCAAGTTGAATGTTGATCTATGCCTTTCCCTTTTGGACTCTCTTCTCTTGTACTGCTGATGTATCTATATGAGTCCCTGAATGAATACTCTATCCATTGTCTCCTCTGCCTTGAAGAACAACTATGTTGTATTATTATCATTTGTACTTGACTTGATTGTTGTTCAAGGTATACATTCACATGAACATGACATAGTAATTTAAAATATGCTTCATCCTTTATGCCTCTTATTTTTGAAGAGGATTATTTCTCTTGTACCATCTCTAGAAAGTTTTACATTACTTCGATGCTCTTTCCGCTCCTCATATACATGATCCAACTGTCTGCATCCTTCTATTCCTTCACTTCCAGTTCTTCAGAATCAAGAATGTTGTCTTAGACAATTCGATCCATATCTATCCCTTTAGCTTATTACAAGACAACACATTTGAATATATTGTTGTCTAAAGGCTTAGAAATCTTTATAACAAGATTCCTCTCACTGTAGAACAATATGTATAAGTGGCTATCTAGAAATCTCTCTAACGATATTCCTCTCACTCTAAAAAAATATGTAAAGGTGACTATCTAGAAATCCCTCTTAATGATATTCCTCTCACTCTCAACATCATATAAGGTGGCAATATAGAAAATATCCTACAAAATTTCTCTCACTCATACAAGGCAACAATATATAAATTTTTCAGAGTCCCTCTCACTCTTATAATTTACAATGAGTGGATTTCAATCCTTCTAATAGACTTTAGGAGATATACACATATGCATATTACATTTATAAATATACATATTTAAAAAATTTCAAAGATGGTTTACTTTATGGACTCATTCTTCCCATTGTATTGGGAGGAGACTCGTAGCTTCCGACCTCTGACAATGCCTCTGACGTTGATGTTGAATCTGACATTGAATATGATGTTGAATACATGTAACCATTAGAACAAACTATAGGTATTCCTAGTAACTTGTATAACCTCTCCTTACGAACACCAAACACTATTGATGTGTCTGGAGCAACTTCTCTTGAATACACAAGTACCTGACCATTCTAGAATGAAACTGCATAGTCTTCATCTTCAAATGCCATAACTGAGAGTAGGTTTACCTTTAAGTCTGGAACATACAATGTATGTTCGATTCCCATAGATCCTCCCGACTCGAGCTGGAACCTTGCATATCCATACCCTCTTATTGCTTGTCTAGTGTTGGTTCCAAATCCGTCACAACAATTTTTTTTCATATTTTGAGAAAGTAAAAAATATTGATCTCGTCCCGGTCATATGGCAAGATGAGACACTATCCATGAACCATTCCTTGATGTATTCATATATAACTTTTCCAAGACCAACCACCAGGAAATATTATTTCCCAATCATTTCAATAAGACCATTAACTTCATCTGGAGTTGTTGCTTGTCTTATTGCAAGTTTCTTTACATATTTTATGTTCTGATTTGGACATAAGTGTGAGTAAAGTGTCCAACACTTCTTGATCTGATTTCCACTCTTACCACAATAAGAGTAGAGTGTCCTGTTCCACGATCCCTTCTTATCATTCCTCCTTTTCCTCTGACTTGAGAAATGATTCGTCTTCTTTTTGGAGGGTTTTACTTGCACATACTATCTCCTTCGACACTTCTCCACATCATGGTTACTAGTTCAATAGGAAGCACATTGATACATAAACCATTCACTAGTGGGGAAGTATTCATTCCTTCTCCTCTAGCATGCACATATTTCCTGGAGATGTCTTACAAATGTTACCTTTCTTTGGACTAGAATGTAAGGACAACTTTTTATCTAGGAATTCCTCATATGAAGTTCTCTTTTCTTCTGCTACCCCTTAGCATTCTACATCTTGATGGGAAAAAGAACAACATGAGGAGTCATATTTATTCCATTTGAAAGAGGTAGTCCCTTTTGCATTAGAGACTTTACATTCTCACCTTGCCAATCTTCATGGATTGGTACTGATGATGCCAATTCTTGATTCCTAATTTGCAACTTTCTTTCAAACTCATGAAAAATACCCTTATGGAATACCTCATGACATAACAGTCGATCTTGCAGCCTCTACTTCTTTTCCTCAAGAGATTGCAACTAAATCCTCAACTAAGAATTCTCCTTCTGGATTTTTTGAATAATGTTCTTTTGCAACCTCAATTTCATGAGATCTTTACTCATCTTGTCTTCTTGATAAGAGCCTTCAAAATGTTCATCAACTAAACTCTTGGATCTCATCATAACAACAACTTGCAACACACATCAAAACTAGCTCCGATACCACTTCTCTCAAAGAAGTTGGTCAAAAAACATATCTCTGATACCACTTGATTCGAAAATCCTTAGACACCACTTATTTCTTTACATATATACCCTCTTATTGCTTGTCTCGTGTTGGTTCCAGATCCCACATAGAAATATGTGTTGGATTCTGAGAAAGAAAAAAATGTTGATCTCATCCCAATCATGTGGTGAGATGAGCCACTGTCCACAAACCGTTCCTTGATGTATTCATATATCAATTTTCCAATACCAGCCATCTGGAAGTATTCTTTCCCAAGCCTTTCAGTAAGACCATTAACTTCGTCTAGAGTTGTTGCTTGTCTTCTTGCAAGTGTCTTTACATCTCTTCTGTTCTGCTTCAGACATAAGTGTGGGTAAAGTGTCCAACACTTCTCGATCTGATTTCCATTGTTACCATAATAAGAGTAGAGTGTCTTGTTGCACGATCCCTCTGACTTGAGAACTGATTTGTCTTATTTTCTGAGGATTTTACTTGCACAGATTGTCTCCTTCGACAATTATCCACATCATGGTTACTAGTTCCACATGAAGCACATGAATATATTTATCATTCGCCAGTGGGGAAAGTCTTGATTCCTTCTCCTATAGCATGCACATATTTCCTGGAGATGTCTTACACATGTTACCTTTCTCTGGACTAGAAGATAAGGCCAACTGTTTATGTAGGACTTCTTCATTTGAAGTTCTCTTTTCTTCAACTACCCTTGGAGAATTCTCCATCTTGAAGGGAAACAAAATAATACAAGGAATCATGTTTCTCGATCATTCCCTTTGAAAGAGGTGATCCCTTTTGCATCGGAGACTTTACATTCTCACATTTCCAATCTTCATGGATTAGTACTGATGGTGCATGTTCTTGATTCCTAATTTGCAACTTTCTTTCAAACTCATGAAAAATACCCTTATGGAATACCTCATGACATAAAAATCGATCTTCCATCCTCTGCTTCTCTTATTCAAGAGATTGCAACTACAACCTCGAATCAAAATTCTCCTTCTGGATTTATCGATTCATGTTCTTTTGCAGCCTCAATTTCATGAGAACTTTACTCATCTTTCCTTCTTGATAAGATCCTTCAAAATATTCACCAACTAAACTCTTGGATCTCATCACAACAACAACTTGCAACACACGTCAAAACTAGCTCTAATACCACTTCTCTCAAAGAAGTTGGTCAGATAACCTAGCTTTGATACCACTTGATCCAAAAATTCTTAGACACCACTTATTTCTTTACAAATATACATGCAATATCTAACTTGATACATGATTAATTTATTGATCATATTGAGTTGGTTTGCATAATTATGATGATGTTCTATTTATCCAAAAATTGATGAAATGATGACTAGTTTGTAGAATAATGAGATGACATAGTTGGAAATAAAAGAACTCAAATTACATAAAGATAACATACTTTTGTTTCATCTTCAACTTGCCTTCAAGCCAATGAAAATTGCTTTCTCCATCTCAAATATCAAAAATCATGACAACATGTGCTTATAAAAGTAAATTTAATGGACTCTCTTTAATTCCATCACTCAAAACAACAAAATACATTCACCATTGAATTCCTTGTGAAATTATGAGAAATTTGACTATAAAGTCTACCAATTTCCGAACTGGCACAATTTCACCCTCTTTGACACGTAAAACAATGCATTAAATGCTCATTAATTAAAATTTGAGCTAATACTATTACAAATGACTTCAAATCACAAAATAGATCTCAAATTCACGATCCTTGCAAAAAATCATGAAAAATGAGTATAAAGTTGTCTATGTTCTATCAATATACCTCATGACATGCTTTACGAGAAAACCATACTTGGCCTCTTCTTAGCATGCAAATCGAGACATCGGTATGAACTCAAAATCCATACCCTGCATTGAAAATTGTTCCACCTCAAGATCCATGTAGACCTTGAAATCTGTGCATAGCTTTCACTGTGTGCACATTGGGATCCACACCCAATATGTAGGCCCAGACCCTCCAACCTCCGTCCGCTCATTTGGCAACTTTATTACGAAATTTGGTGGCATCCAAAAATGAGTAGGACGACTGGCCTAGTGTTTAAGGCATTGGAGTTATATATAGTAAGTTGGGGGTTCAAGCCCCGCCGACTACCATATATGCACGTGTTTTTGTTGGTTGGTTACATATATATGCGAATGGTTGTTATAATATGGTTATACCATATGGTATATTTGTGGTATGTTTGTTATCTCTTTCCGCGAATAGGTGTGGGTTACATGGTAGACAATAAAAAAAAGGAGAAGGGTCAAGGGCTTAGGCCCTTGTCCCTTTGGCCACCCATTTAAAACTTGATACAAATTCAAATATAATTCACACTATACATGTGTTAAGTCATAAGTGATGGCGCAATGGTAATGGAGTCTTTGTTAGACATTTGGGAGGTTATGGAGGTTGCGGGTTCAACCCTTGTTAACTCTATACTTTTACATAAGCTTACCAATATAGGCCAATGGGGGGATTCCATGTGACAACATCTCATTGGTTGAACCTTGCCACATGTCAATCAACAACTGGTCCAACTGGACTGCACGTTGCCTAGTTAGCTACCAATTCATCTGTCCAGTCACTGTATGATCAACTCACGTGGCACCTTGGGGTGTGGACATGTCACCCATCTGGTCATGCCACGTGTCACCCTTGCAGTGGTGACACGTGTCACCCTTTTACCCCTTTGACTTTGACTAGTTTGACCTGAACTTTGACCGCTCATAATTTTTGCACACAAACTTATTTTGACTTGTCGTTTGCGCCATTGGAAATATAATGATGATCTCTACGCATTGATGCCACTTTCGAGAGAATTTGAGACATTCAAATTTTGAGCATTTAAGGATCTCCTGGGACCTCTGTGAGCGTTCCAGATCCTCCTGGACCTTTGTGAGCATTCCTTAGATCCCACTGGATTAGTTAGGTCATAAGGGGAACTCTGATGAGGGAAATCTAGCGAGCATTGATTTAAAGGTTAGGCACGAGATGCGATTTGAGATGTTGATATCTCAAGGCCTGAAAAACTTCTGAAACGTTGCGCTTTTAGGTTGCAGTATGATGATAGATTCTTGGGATAATGGAATTAGGCCACTTTTCATGCATGAAAATCCCCTTTTGGACTGATACAAATCCCTTTTGAATTGCGACAAACCCCTTTTGGACTGTAACAAGCACCCGAGGGCTTGATTTATGCCTTATGCGCACAAGGGCATGGATTTTGCTTGTTGTTTCTCCATTCTGCCTTAGGAAAATTTGATTATGAACTGTGCAGAGGCTCCTTAAGCTTGAATTTTTGCTACTAACTCATCTGATCTCAGCCTTATAACTTCAGTCATTCTTCATTTAATTTGCAAGAATAAATACAGTACTAACAATTTAGGTGGAAAATTGCTCACGCTCAGTTAGTTGCCTTGGAGTTCATCTTGTGAATAAGATAAGTTCTTATTCTTCTTATTCTTTGTTATGGAACAATTATTTTATATTAGAAAATATAAAATTATTATTAATTATAATAAATTTCTATGAAATTTCATGTAAATGTTGATGAGTAAAATGGTTATTTGAAATTAACTAGTTTGCAAACTATGTATGGAAATGCATTGAAAAAACATGCATACTAAGTGTTTGAAAAAAGGACCATATTAATGAATGGATCTTATATTCATTTAAGTTGAAAATATGAAAATTATGGTCTCCAAAAATCTATTTATTTGAGTTGTTAAGAAGTTTTTCATTAAAAAAATGGAATTCTTGAACCTTTTTCCTATGTGTGAATATCAACATCCTAGTGGATTTTTAAGTGTTTTAAAAGTATATTTTTAACCTACATTTAATTAAATGATTTAGAAATGTTTTTAGACGGATAATCCTTGCCTTAATAAGTTCTTATTTAGTAGTTTTACCTAGAGACAATCTCCTAATGCGTTTATAGACTAGATTTTTGGGTTTTCTAGGTGAAATTAGCAACGCTCACTTGTTTTTCAAAGGAAAGTAGCAAAAAATTATAAGATTGTTTTTATCTTTTTATAACTCACGAGCACACCACACGCTTGCTAGTTTCCCTTAGAAGACTAGAGAGTGATTGTGTCTAATTATTTTCTAGTTTCCCTTAGAGGACTAGAGAGTGATTAGAGGACTAGAGAGTGATTGTGTCTAATTATTGTATTGAATAATTTTAATCCATCTTTCTTATTTATATTAGCCTACTTGAAAAAAGAAACTACTCATTTTCTTTGTACCTTTAACAACTTGTGATTGTTTTTCATATATTGCTTTATAACCAATATGAATGATCTTAAATGATGATGTAAGGTGTTTACATTGTTCATGTGATGGTTTATGTCATGATTTTGTCTCAAGACTAATTGTACTTACTCTATGAAGGTTTAATGACATGTTATCTGATTGCATTATTAAATGTTGAGTTAAGAAGTTCATTGGGTAATGAATTATTCTCTTAAGTTTATAAGAACCTTGATAATTATTGATTCTTGTTTTTAATTAATTCATATAGTGTTAAATGCATGAGCTTAAAGACATTAAGCATAATCCTTAAGATTTTTATCCATGAAAGTGAATATGCTCTCTATCTAGGAGAGATTCTATGTAATTATTGATTTAAATATTTTTGATGAACTTCAAATATGGATTTAGTTTATGAAATAAATAATTATACTTAAGGTGATTTAGTAATGCGATTAGTAAATAGTTGTCATCATTTTGGAAATGTGTTATGTTGCACATTTTGAATGCTAGTTTCTAAGTGATTGTAAATCATCCCTTGAAACTTTATCTTTCAAATTGTGTTTCCTAGTGAATTCTGACATAAACATCTAATAATAGGACTGAATTAATGTCAAACTTTGTCATTATATTTAATATGAAGAGTTTTGGAACTAGTCTTATATTGTGGAAAAATTTTACATACGCTTGTCATCATTGAATTATTAGACTAGTAGACCTTGTTTTGATGTTGGTATAGAAGGCATGTTACTACTTCCATAATATCAAATTATTCATTATCAATAACCTTCAACCCTACAAAATAAAAAAACAACTATTAGATCAAGGAATAATCCATGAAAGAACTATTGAGAGACACTCTATTATTGAAATAACCTTTCATGTTTTATGATTTTCTCCTCTTGTGGCATGGTACTAGTGCATTTTTCAATAATGGATACAATAACTTAGTTCAGTGTACAATAAACTTGAGCGCTACAAAATCAAAGACAACTCCTACTAGATTAGGAAATAATCCAGGAAGAAATCCTAAAAGATGCTCTCATTTATTGAAATGGCCTTCAATTCAATGTGCATGTGTGTATTTTAGGATGTATTTCACATACGTAACACATTTCACACATAGTTTAACATATTGATACTCAAAAACACTAAAACTACAAATGATGTTGGTTCATTTGAATGATCAATTTACATAGTCATCAGCTTCCAATTTAAAGCTTATCAATGGTTTATTAAAATCTCTCTTAAAATATAGGATCATTAAAATATATCTTATCAATGGTTTATTAAAATATCTCTTTAGATATTGGATCAGTGCCTGAAAACTGGCCAAATCAGTCTTATATCATTGCATAAGACTTGCCAATATCCTCTCCTACTTGGATTGATTAAAGTGTTAATCTAATAAACTTGCATGCTTGACTGCAATATAAGATTATCTATTGTGTATCTCTTCTCATGGATTCTGATTCACACTTAGAGAACCTATGTCAAAAAGTATCATAAGATCTAACACACTTGGATAGACTATTCACTCATCAATATATAACACAATAACTAGTCATTTGAATTTGCAATTGGACTTTGTCTAAACATAACACTAGTTCACCAATTGTTTGAAGGCAAAGTTCAATGTACAATAATGGATACAATAACTTAGTTCAATGTACAATAAACTTGAGCACTACAAAATCAAAGACAACTCCTACTAGATTAGGAAATAATCTAGGAAGAAATCCTAAAAGATGCTCTCATTTATTGAAACGGCCTTCAATTAAATGTGCAAGTGTGTATTTTAGGATGTATTTCACATCTGTAACACATTACACACACAGTTTAACATATTGATACTCAAAAACACGAAAACTACAAATGTTGTTGGTTCATTTGAATGATCAATTTACATAGTCATCATCTTCCAACTTAGAACTTCTCAATGGTTTATTAAAATCTCTCTCAAGTTATAGGATCATTAAAATCTATTTTATCAATGGTTTATTAAAATCTCTTCTTAGATATTGGATCATTGCTTAAAAACTTGCCAAATCAATCTTCTATCATTGCATAAGACTTGCCAATATCTTCTCCTACTTGGATTGATTAAAGTGTTAATCTAATAAACTTGCATGTTTGACTACAATATAAGATTATCTATTGTGTATCTCTTCTCATGGATTCTGATTCACACTTAGAGAACCTATGCAAAAAGGATCATAAAATCTAACATTGTGTATCTCTTCTCATGAATTCTGATTCACACTTAGAGAACCTATGTCAAAAAGGATCATAAGATCTAACACACATGAATAGATTATTCACTCATCAATATATAACACAATAACTAGTCATTTGAATTTGCAATTGGACTTTGTCTAAACATAACACTAATTCACCAATTGTTTGAAGGCAAAGTTTTTTTTCTTTTTAAAGTCTAACCTCATTAACCCTTCCTTACATAAAAGTATTTAGCTGATCTTTTATAATCACCATTGGATTACAGTTTTTCTTTTTTTAAAAACTCTTTGTGGTTACCACCATTCTCATCTTTATCCTCAAAATCTAAAAACAGATATAGTTACCACCATTCTACTCTTTGTGGTTACCACCATTCTAATCTTTATCCTCAAAATCTAAAAAACAGATAGAGATACCACCATTCTAATCTAAAAACAGATACAGATACCACCATTCTAATCTTTTATCACTTGCTAACTCTGTTGAATAAGCCGTTCCGGATCCACTCTGGAGTAGGCAGAGTTGGTTGGCGTGGAGTCCTTGTATATCCAATATAATACAAGCTGCGCTACACCCAGCACAGATCCTACTCCATTCGGAACCTGTTTCAATACCTAAGTATTAATTTCCTTAAATCCACATGTATATATTGCAACAATTTGGATGAAATTGTGGAAAAAATAAACTCACCCCCACAAATAAATCTCGGCCAAGAATGCCATAAACAAACCAAGAGAAACTGCAGAGGAATACAAACAGCGACAGGAAAAATGGCATGTATTCCACGCTCTTTGTCTCCACTACGAGTTTCTGCCAGGGAACAAACAAATCAATGTGACTTCAGAGTAAGTAATTAGCAGGAATAGAAATAATAATGGCGTTGTTTACATATTAGGTTTTTTGAACTTTTTCACAAGAATTTAGCGAAACAAATCTGGGTGAAATTATCATTTTTAGTTCAAATTGTATTTTGGTATGAAAAACTCCTGAAACACTCTAAAATCCCAAACTGAAAAATTTCAGAAAGAAAAAGTTAATGAATACGAACCATAATAGACAATGGAGCAGCGTACATGCACACTGACAGAGCTGCAGCAACTATTCCAACAAGCAAAGTGCGTGCAGTTTGATGGAGAGCCATCATCGATACCACAGCGATCGCCCCAAACAAAACCAACTCTACAACGAACAATCCCAAAATTTTCCTCTGTTGCTTCACACACACATACAGTTATCATCACATTTCCTCTCATTTCATAATCACATTCTTATAAAATAGGTGACCTGTACGATGATTGTAATCTTACCCTGTGCAATGGAGGAGAATATATCAAGTAAAGGCATACATAAATTAGCTCTAGTACGGCTCCCGATCCGTCCGAAATGGTGACCAGAATATTATCAGACGATACGAAGGGCAGGCCATACCAAGCGTACAACAGGCAGTTTAGGAGGGCAACCACATATGGAATGCCGGAGAACTCTTCTGTAGCGCCCCTTTTTATTACATAGTAGAATGTAATCCTGCGCAGTGTGGATTCAGAGGAAGAACCCAATAAATAAATGAATTAACAGCTCAGTGCTTACATAGTTGGTTGAATGGTAAGAAACGATATTCATGAAATTAGGCTTACGCAGGTGCCAAGAAGAGCGCTGCGCCGAAAATATTCCCTGGATACATTTCAAGACATTAACGATAATAAATTCGATTGAAATAAGTGTTGTATGTTTCTTTGCCAAGAGATTAAGAAAGAGAAAAGCAAACCCAAGATGCCGAAGATGAAGTGCAGAACGTCCTTCATTGTTCTGCTCTGATGGATGTCCTCCACACAGAATGGGAATCCTGTGTAAGGCAATGGCATATATGGCTTCTTCTTCCTCATCTGCCAGTCAGAGGGCCATGGCGGCTTAGCTCCACCAAACAGTCTGATAAATGCAGACATTTTGTCCCTTTTGCGCCTATTGTTGGGTAGGGTGGGGTGCTTGATTTTGATCTATATGCCAGATTCATTGAGTGCTTGATTTTGATCTAAATACCAGATTCATTGAGATGGAAGATGTCTTCTTTATTTTATTGATGTTGTTGGGGTGTTTTTTGATTTCTTTTCCATTAAACAAATGGAATAATTGTGTTTGGTGTTGAGAGAATGTTTGACTATAAAAGATTTTTTTGGTTTTGACAGGATAGATATTAACAATATGTTCCTTTAGTATGGTTGGGAAGGAACCTACCTCTCTTTACACCTCCCATATGTCCTCTCATACATTTCAATATCGCTTAAATTACTAATATTTTCCTTAATAAATTTGAAATATTATAATAATACTAAACTTTCTTAATTACTCATCAATTTCCTTGTACTTTTAGTTACCTCAGTCAACATAATACATAATGTGCACTTTCAACATATTTATACAACCACATCATTTCTCATTTAGTCACCATTCATATTTTCACCAAATCTTTAATTTTTAATACTCATCAATTTCCTTATCCTTTTGGATACATAAATCATAATGTGCACTCTCAACATAATCATACATATTTATACAACCACATCATTTCTAGTCACCATTCATATTTCATCAAATTTTTAATTTTTATTTCTTTAAAGATGAGTAGAGAATCTACTCAAAACATCACAATTATGATATCCACATTGTAGTGTTGAAATCCAAAAATATTCAAAACATCATAATTGTGATATCCACATTGTAGTCTTGAAATCCAAAAACAATCAATTGGACAATATTTCCAAATACTTAATAGTTGAATCATACCCTTATTTCAAGATACTTTTTTGTTGCAGCCTATCATACATATAGACAAAAACAACACCATCACACAAATCACAATAATCATAACAAGGAAGCATCAACATATAGGAGGTTTATATTGATGTTGATTAATCAATACTCATGGAGTTGACGTTTGACTGATGTCATCTACGACATACTCCATTGGAGTTGACGTTTGAATGATGCCATCTACGACATCCTCCACTGGAGTTGACTCTACCCCATATAACAGATCTTTACACATCCTCCAAATCTCCATATGTTCCTCACCATCTCTAAAGTGACTTATGGTAATCCTCCACTGGAGTTGACTCTACCCCATATAACAGATCTTTACACATCCTCCAAATCTCCATATGTTCCTCACCATCTCTAAAGTGACTTATGGTAAAGGACTGGAATTGATTAGTGACATTTATTGCTTCTCTATACAATGGTTTTAGATTGTCTTTTCTAACTTCATATTCACCTTTCATGTGGTTATATATTAGTAACAAGTTGATAAAATTGCAAAGGCATTCACACCATATTTTTTTGGGTAGTGTTTAGTTCTTCAACAAGGGAAATATAGTTTGTCTCATTGTTTGTGGTCCTCATATATAAATCCCTTTTACTTTGGATCATCCCATTCTACGCCTTATTGTACATTACATAAGAAATAGTAGTGTGTCCCAGGCTGGGCTTATAAATCATTCCAATGCATAACGATCATGTGTGCGTCATTTTCTGAATTTTGTACATAAATTGTTCATTTTTTTATTATTTTTTTTTTACATAATTTTGTATTGTTTTATGAAAAATAAATGATTTAGTTACGATGTTTTAACAATTTCAACAAATCAATCTTAATACAATGGCATAGATTGCAATTTCAATTAGAAAAACATTATACTTATATTTTCAAGGCATTAAAAGTTTTAAAATGAAACATTACACTATAAGGCAAGTAAATTTGAGAAACATTACAATTAACAATGAAACTCGATTCCCGTAGGCATCTAGAGTTTGTGATTCATTGATATGTTGTCCACAATAAGAATCAACGATTTCAACAACATTTTTTTATGCAATTTTACTATAATAGATCTTTACCAATATAATAAAGGCTAAGTTGAAACAATCAAACTTGACTATCATGGAAATTTAGAGATTTTCAAACACTTCATTAAAATTCCAACAATCTCAACAAAGTTAATATAAGAATTTGCTACTTCAACATTCTTCATCACATATTTGAAAACCAACAAATCTACACCAAGATAATGAATACTACAATGTTTCTATGCTAAATCTACACAAACAACTCTATACAAACAAATTTATGCACCAACCTATACAATAACATAATATAACCTATCCAAATATGTACTAGATGAAAAACACAACTTATTATCGTGATGGTACTCTTCATCTTCAAAAACCCTATACATAATCTAACATCTTTTCTTTCTAACTCCACATTTTCAAATGCAGTTGCTACATATCTAACATATTTTCTGTGAGACTCCCCCACTTTCACATGCAATACATACACTTAAGAAATTGACTTATGCATCATGTTAACTGTGAGTGCTCGAGGAAGGGAATTCCTTTCGAAAGGGACTCTTTGGAAACAGATAGAGTGGCGATTAAACTTTAGTTTAGAAGAAATGGATCAGACATATGTCGATAGTAGAAATAAATAGAAATATGGGAGTTTTGTGAAATCCTAGTGTGGCAAAGGTGAAGGTATAGTGTAGCAAAATGTCAAATAAAATTAGGTTATTAATCAAGTAATAGAATCACAGTCGTCGAAGAATCATAGGTGAGGAATCAATCGTAAAAAGTTTATTTCAAAAAGTTGCTGCAAATTTAATACTTGTTATCCTCTTAATTTATCTGTTGTCCTCTTAATTCTCCAAAATTTTGAATCGTTCATTTTTTTTTTCAAAGTAAAAGTACATGTAAAGAATCAATTCAGTTTTACTAATTATCATTATTTGAGTCTCCATTATTATCATTCTAAGAAGTGAGAGTATTCTATTGAGATAAAGGGAATTGTGTAATTATTTTTAAATGTCTCTTCATATCGAGCACACTTTGTCTACTCCTTTGTTTGTGTTGAGATTAATATTTATGGATTTTCACTATATTTTAAAATTATATAGAGTATTTTTTTTTTTTAGAGTAGTTGGGAATCGTGGGATTTTGGAGGTGAATTTATTCTATTCATGTTCAAAATTATTTTACTTCAGAAAACTCAAAGTGGTATCATTTGTGTTATATTGCATTATAGTAGGTTTCATGTTCTTTATGTTCGATTTTTTACTTTAGTGTTATTTTTTTAGCACCATTTGGAGAGGAAATCAATGGTGAAAAGAGCTTCATCAACTATCCTGGACTTGAAAAGAATCATTTTCTTTCACAAATTAATGTGTAGACCCCTCAAATACTTCACGAGTACATCTGGATTCTTGTGAGAGATACCCAACATGATAGCCATCTTTTTGAATTTGGTGGTATACTCTTGCACACTCTACCCTTTCATTTTCCCGAAGTAATTCCAATGGATCCATTCATCCTATAGATTCCCAATAAGGTAGAACTGAGACTTAATGAGGGTTTTGAAATCCTACCACTTGGTTACTAGTGGATCACCCTCCATCCTAAGTGTTTCCATGTGAATTTCCCACCAGGTTAATGCATGCTCCTCTATTTTCAATCTGGAAAATGAAATCTTCTGCTCTTCTTGTATATGGTGGACATTGAAATAGACCTCTAATTGTTGAAACCAGTGATTTGACTTTACTGCATCAATCTCACCTTGATATGACTTGATATCCACTTTCACTTCCATTTTAAATCAAGACTATGAAGGGGTAATGGCATTGGAACTTAGTTTCTCTTTCTTGGGCTCTTTCCTGAACTCTTTTTCTAGGTTCATTATCTCCCAATTTCTCCTATGATCCAATCTATGACTTGAAGCCTCCAACCTCCATGAACGATCCACTCTTTTTTTCTAGAGCCACCACGAGGAGGGTCATATTGCAAGAGATATCAATGCATTTATCTTCTAGCCTCACAAATATATTTTGTTGTTCTTGGGGGTGTTGTGAACAGACTAATCCACCATGGCTAGGGTTCTACGACTTTTTTTTTAAGCCAATTTTTGGATCCTGAAAATTTCCACAAATACCCCAAATAAACCTAGCTATGATACCAATATGATCTATAAAATGCTATGGATATTCCACTTGAACAATTCATCACAACATATCTTATAATATTATGAAATCTTAGACTATGCAAACTAATTTTCCTTAGATCCCAAATTAATTAATTAGTTACTAGCTTTGCTTGAATTTTTGAAATATGAAAATGAAAGGAATGAGAAAAATAACACACCATTTGCACACAAATGAAAAACATATGTATCGTGGGAAACCTAATACTGGAGAAAAAATGGCTAGAAGATGAGGCCTATGCTCTGCTCTCTTTTCTTTAGTTATGGAAATGAAAATACAAAGAAAAAGACATTCATTGTGGAGTTGTCTTTGACACTGTGGCCTGTGTGGCTGCTACATAATATTTTCCTCCTATGTTATTTTCTCAAAATACCACTCCTAAATTCTCTTCTCAACTATGGAAAAAATACAATTCTAAAGAATGGAACCCCTTTCTCCTCCTAGCGGCCCGATATTTAACATAACCCTATAGTCGTCTAGGGTTAAGGTTTTGACTTCCTTCGCCCTTAACTAGTGACAAGATTCGGACCTTATAGAATATTCTTGAAATTACACATGTGGCTAGCCCCATATATGTGAGTAATGGGGGATAATGTGGCATCCACTCATACCATGGTGGTCAACAAGGTAGGTCAACTTGCGAGAGACATAACTTTCTCATACAAGCTTCGATTGAGGTGATTGTTGCACTATTGGAAAGGTCTCGGTGTATAGATCAACGTGAAGGGTGTGCACATAAGTAATATACTATGTAACCCAAAAAAATGCCATTGAAGTCCTAAAAATGGCTCTGGATGGTTCTAGACCCCAATTTTCCAAACTAGGACCTACCACTAAAATGATCCTGCAAGCTTATTCCTCCAATTTTTTCCACCCAGAAAGTACTGAGATAAATGAAAAATTATATGGTGATCCAATCCAGATCAGTATCACACTTCATAAACCATTATGACTCATAATTATTGTCAATATAAATTTAATTAAAACAATTTTAAATATAGTATACAATCTTTTAAAACATAAAAATACAATTAATATTTAATGATATAATGTAGTCAATTCCTGCTAACTCAATCACCTAAGGTGAGGATTTCGTTTGCTAGGCGTTCTGAGTTCAATACCCTTACAATGAGTTTAGTCAGGAGGAGACACCCAAAAATGCCCTGGTGATTTTGACGGCTTAGATGCCCCTGGGTTATGGTTTCTTACCCAATGGTTAAAAATGTTGGCCCAACGTTACAGGCACATTTCTAACAAAAAAACATAAAAATATTTAATGATATAATGTTAATTGTTTGTGCTCTTTCCTAATCATCTTATCGAAGTTACTAAGTTACTACTATTTCCTTAGATCATAATCATCATTATACATTTTCTTTTGATAGTCACTTAAACTTATATAAATCATTTTATTTTTAATTGAAATTTATTTTTCTTACATTATTTGATTAAAGTTCAATGGGTTGAATATGGACCTGTCTGTTATGCTTAGTTGATTTTATATTTGTCCTTTATTTTTTTATTTAATTTCAAGGAAAA
>ML799313.1:600971-635589 GCA_009831015.1 Picea engelmannii
AATTTTACTAATTTCAATATTTGTTTCAATTTATTTTTCTCTCATATTTCTTGTAACCATAAATTGTCATCATTTGCTTCTTCCTTATCACCAAACAAAGAATTATCATTATTTGCTTCTCCCTTATCATCATTCTAAGAAATGAGAATATTAAGTTGAGATAAAGGGAATTATGTAATTATTTGTAAATGTCTCTTCATATCGAGCGAACTCATCATTCTAAGAAATGAGAATATTAAGTTGAGATAAAGCGAATTATGTAATTATTTGTAAATGTCTCTTCATATCGAGCGAACTTTGTTGTCTACTCCTTTGATCTTTTGTTGGGATTAATATTTATGGATTTTGACTATCTTTTTAAAATTATATGGAGTATTCCTTACTGTTTTTATAGCAGTTGGGAATCATGGGATTTTTGGGGTGAAGTTATTCTCTTCATGTTCAAAATTATTTTACTTTAAATAACTCAAAGTGGTACCATTTGTGTTAGATTGCATTATAGTAGGTTTTGTGTTCCTTACATTTGATACTTTGTTTTAGTATTATTTTTTTAGCACCATTTGTAGAGGAAATTGATGGTGAAAAGATCCTCATCAACTATCATAGGATTGAAGAGCATCACTTTTTTTTGCAAATCAATGTGTATACCCCCCACATACTTAACAAGTACATCTGGGTTCTTGGGAGAGATACCCAACATGATAACCATCTATTGGAATATTCACCAATACTTAGAGGGGGGGGGGGTGAATCACTATTGAGCACTTTTTACCAATTTCAATCACAACATTAACTTATCAATGATTCCATTAACTTATGATTGAATTTAACATATCATAAACAAACAACCATAAACAATGCATCACATCATAACCACAGATACACAACACACCAAAATTTTACGTGTAAACCCAAATGGGAGAAACCACATAATTCTTTCTTATATATCAAAACATTACATTCATAGGAAGCACCAACTTCCAAATTCTCCAACACCAACTGGAAGGAGGCTCCAACCCCCTGTTTAGATGCTCCAATATGAAGGAAGCTAAAAAACCCCAAATTCTCTAGCTCCAATTGGAAGGAGGCTCCAACCCCTTGATTTAAAGGATCCAACTTGAAGGAATCTCCAGTTCCCCATGTTCTCCAGCTCCAATCGGAAGGAGGCTATGACCCCCTAATTTACCAACTCCAACCTGAAGGAAGCTCCAACTCCCTGTACTCTCCAGCTCCAACCGAAAGGAGGTTACGACCCCCTTTCCTTGTCCCTTCCTTCCACCCTGAAATATAAGTGTAGAATCAACCTGTCACTAACATTGTCACTAATAATCAACCTGTCACTTATATTCAACATGTCAATGATAATTAACCTGTCAACCTGTCACTGATAATAAACTTGTCATATAAATTGTCACTATCCCTGTCACTGTCTCTGTCATTGTCACTGCCACTATCAATGCCATTATATTTGTCATTGATACTGATATCTCATCATCAACATCATCATCAACTAAAAGTAGATGCACTCACATAGATCATATACCAATATCACCAATCAGGTGCTAAGATATGTGTGCCATAACATCCATCAACCATGTACAAAAAAATGTACCATAACATCCATTAACCATGTACTAAGATATGTACCATAACATCCATCAACCATGTACCAAGATATGTAAACATATACCAAAGTACATCTCAAACCATGTGCCCAATATCCAAGATGCTCCTCAAACCATATGCCAAATGTATGCCTTAAGAATGTGCCAAACCATCGAAGATATGTATCTCAAACATGTGCCAAAACATCCAAAATGTGCAACCAACCATATCCCTCAAGCATATGCCAACTTATCAATGATATACCTCAAACAATGTGCCAATACATGCCTCAAACCATGTATCCAAGTATCCCAAAATGTACCTCAACCATGTGCCAAATATATATGCCAATATATCTAAGATATGTACCAGCAATATTCCTCAATAGATATGCCTCAAACCATGTACCAAACATATACCATACATCCAAGATGTGCCTCAAAGCATATGCCCAAATCTCCAAAACATGCCTGAAGCATGTATCAAGACATAACCCCCAAAATACATATGATTATGTAACAGACCTAGTGCATCAGATCACAAACATTCATACCTTTATCAGCTTCAATATCCAAGGATGAGCATCTTTCTCAAATTTTCCTCAGCCTCGCAGGACTAACCCATGCAAATAACGGTGCCTCGTGTGAAGAGAACCAATCAACCCATGGGGGTGCCTCATGGGATGCCCTAAGCCTAACCCATGGGGGTCAGATAAATTAGGGTTTCTCATAAACCCTTCGCTCTCCTCTACAACTCTGAGACTTCACCTTCTCCCTTTCTTCGTTGCTTCAGATTAGCCGAGATCACTTTCTCACTCAATAGATATTCAATGAACTTTCTTGTACAAATGAGAGGCTCCTTGAAGTGTATTTATAATTTTCTAAGTAACACCTCTACTTTCTTTAAGGTTGACTTGTAATATCTTATTGTAATTTTTTATCTTCTTTTCCTTAATTTGGGGGTCGACTTGTCACTTCTTGTTACAACCATTTATGGGCTTCTTAACCATACTTCAGGGCTTCCATCTTCAAGAGGGCACATCTCATCAACCATGAGGAACCACGTGGCGTACCACTTATCATTGGAAACTACATGAAGAGGACTATCAACATATGGATGTGTTATAGGAATTTGTAATGACCTTCATGGTTTTCTTATTTAATAAAATTCGGGCTTCATGACCACACCTTCGAGGCTTCTTAACCACTTAACCATTTGGCGATATTTACAGGGCTTCTTGCAGACTTCTTCAAAGCGTCTTCATGTGAGGGCCATGCTTAAATATACGACAGAAGGGGACCACTTTGGAGACTTCTCCAAAAACACCCATCACTTCTAGATGCTTCTTCTAGGGTTGACTAGGGTTGAAATCAATGACAACCAACTTTCCGACACCATCTTCCTAAATTCGGTGGTATACTCTCTCAAACTTTGCCCCTGCCTTTACGTAAAGTAATGCCAACGGATCCATTAGTCCTATACATACCCAATAAGGTAGAATTGGGACTTAATGAGGGTTTTGAAATCCTCCCACTTACTTACCAGTGGATCACCCTCCAGCCTAAGTGTTTCCATGTGAATTTCCCACCAGGTTAATTCATGGCCCTCTAATTTCAATTTAGAAAACAAAATATCATGCTCTTCTTGTATATGGTGAACATTGAAATAGACCTCTAACTGTTGTAGCTAATGATTCAACTTTACTGCATCAATCTCACCTTGGTATGGCTTGATATCCACTTTCCCATTTTAAATAGAGACTAAGAAGCGGTAATGGAATTGGAACTTGGATGCTCTTTTTTGAGCTCTTTCCTTGACTCCTTTTCTAGGTCTTCATTATCTCCTGATTTCTCCTTTGATCTTATCTATGAGTTAGATCCTCCAACCTCCCCGAACATTCCAAGTTTGTTTGTTAGAGCTTCCATGAGGAGGGTCATATTGCAAGAGATATTAGCGACTTTCTCTTCTAGCCTCATAAATATTTGTTCTGGTGGATCTTGAGGGTTGTTGTGAATAGACTCGTCCCCCATGGCTAGGGTTTTGCAACTTTTTTCTTAATACAATTCCTAGATATTGGAACTTTCCAAAAATACCCCAAATAAACCTAGATATGATACCAATATGATCTATAAAATTTTGTGGATATTCCAATGGAACAATTCGCCACAACATATCTTATAATATTTTGAAATATTAGACTATGAAAACTAATTTTCCTTAGATCCCAAATTAATTAATTACTAGATTTTCTTGAATTTATGAAATAAATAAAACACGAAAATGAAAGGAATGAGAAAAAGAACACACCATTCACACACAAATTAACACAAGATGTATCCCGAGAAACCCAATACTATAGAAAACACATCTAGAAAGTGAGGCCTATGCTATGCTCTCTTTTCTTCAGTTATGGAAATGCAAATACAAAGAAAGAGGGACTCATTGTGGAGTTGCATTTGACAGTGTGGCCTATGTGGCTTCTACATAATCTTTTCCTCCTCTATTATTCTCTCAAAATACCACTCCTAGATTCTCTGCTCAGCTATGGAACAAATACAATGTTAAATAATGGGACCCCTTTCTCCTCCTAGCAACCTAGTATTTAACATAGTCCGATAGTTGTCTAGGGTTAAGGTTTTGACTTCCTCAAACCTCAATTAGTGAAAAGGTTTGGACCTTCTAGAATCTTCTTGAAATTCCATACGTGGCTAGCCCCATATGTTTGAGTAATGGGGGATAACGTGGCATCCACTCGTACCATGGTGGTCAACAAGGTAGGTCAACTTGCAAGAGCCATGACTTTTTCATACAATATCCGATTGAGGTGATTCTTGCATCATTGGAAAGGTCTCAGTGTAGAGATCATTGTCAAGGGTGTGCACACAAGTTATAGACTCTATAACCCCAGAAAATTCCATTTAATTCCTCAAAATGGTTGTGGAAGGTTTTAGACCACAATTTTCCAAACTGAGACCTACCACTAAAATGGCTTTGTAAGTCGATTCCTCCAATTTTTTCCACCCATAAAGTACCAAGATAAATGAAAAATTATATGATGATCCAATCTGGATGTAATATCCCTATTTTTGGATTCCCCTTCCCTCTAGTCCTTGGCGACCTTATGAATTTATGTCAGCCTGATCAAAGGACTAAAATGAGGATAATAGTGAGCTCAAGAAATTTGGAGCAATTATATGGGGCCCAAGCTAGTTCATTCAGAATCTTTCATCATCAAGATCATTTCTACATAGTTCACTCTTAGTTTTGTGGAATTATGACGATTTCCGTAATTTTGGGTTATTATTGATCATACTTTAATTAAATACATTGAAGGTATTATTTGGATTATACTATATAAGGGTATACCTTCGTGTAATAGCTCGTTGGAACCAAAATGAAAATATCTAAAGGTTGGGATGATGAAAAAGGGACTTCGACGTCTGGGAATGTCTTAAAAAAATCACTTTTCGACATTAAAAAGAGTTATAAAAGCGGGTGTTTAAGTGACTTAAAGTTTATAAAAGTCACTTTACTATATTAAAAGGGTAAAAGGGTCTGAAAAAGGGTCAACGAGGAGATAAAAGGAAAATGAGGGTGTTTTCTCTAATTAGGCATATTTTTATTTCTAAAACGAAATTGAGAGAGCTCTTGTGGCTTTGGCTCTTGGGAGGAAAACCCTAGAGAGTTTGGAAGATTGGTTTCGGTGGTGAGACCATCCAACCTAGCTAGTCGAAGGGAAGAGATCATACATATTTCTTTAGTGGGATTCATTTTGATGAATTTTATCATCTTGGTAGCAAAGTTACTTCATGTGCAACTAAGTTTTATCTTGTGGTGGATGATATCTAGTGTTGTGGATATGTTTTTGGTGTATGGGTAGTTTATTCTTAGTATGGGTGATTTCTCATTGTCTTGGGTGAATTTTTGATAAGAAGGGTAGAGTTTCCTTAATTGGAGGTTGTATTTGGTTGCTAGAGGTCATTTGAGTGTAGTAGAGCCCAATATTTGTTCAAGAAGTTCGATTTATTAATTTTTGGTTGAGTTTACACAGTCTGGGTGCATCTCCTTGAGTCTGGAAAATGTTTGCTCTCTTGTTGATCAATTTATCCATTATGTAGGGTGAGTTCTCTACTAGAGGGTTGAGTTAGCTCTATTGGGGCTGGTTTTCCTTCAGTTGGACAACGTTTTATTGGGATGGATCTGTGGCTCTTGGTGAGGGCATGTTGTTGGAGTAGAGGTGACATTACAACAATCACTCATTGTTGTTATCTTCCCTCTATACTTATCTGGTCTATGAAAACTACAACAAGCTATTTTTGAAGGGAAATTGTGATTTATAAGTTGGTATATCATTACCATAATAAGTAATAATAAGTGAGTTATAAGCTGGAAGTAATAATAATAAGATATTTTATGCTATTGTTTTTCCCTTGTCATATCATTATGGGTAGTGATCCATTTATATGCATTATTGTTCCTATATTTTCTCTATTGGATGCAACATTTGATACACATAAATCAATTGTAAACCACTCATAACACTTTAGAACCCATCTAAAATTAACACAACAGTAAACTGGGAATTTACATAGTGAACAGTAACTTACAACCTAAGTGTTCTATGAAAGTCAACACTCAAAAAACACTTATATATTTCTACAACAGTGGGGCAATTTGCAACAACAATGGATAGGAACGTTACAGTGGTATCATACCTTGTGATCCTCCAAACCTATGAGGGTATACAAGCTTGGTTATGGAAAACCATCAAATCAATGCAGGGAATAATGGAGCTAGTGTTTCAAAGGTGAAACAAACAAGACAACAAGAGAAAGATGAGAAGTTTACATATTATTTGAGGGAATATACGGTGCTTAGTGAGGCATTTCACGCAGCCATGTCATTCAAGGATTTTTTCACCATCAAGCATCTTGAGTGGTATGCAAACCAAGTATTAGTGGACAAGAAGGTGAAGGTGCCAAGGAAAAAGGTGTTAGTTTTTGAAGATCCTGATACTTCTAAAAATGAGGAAAATCTGATTGTTGATATTTCTGTGGAGTCGATTGTTTTCAAGAGTATTCGAAAAAACCATAGTGTTGTCATTGGATAGTCGACGTTTTGGATCCAAATCAGGATCCATCTTTAGGACAAAAGACATAAAATTCACAATTGAACTTGAAGAAAATGGTAGCATCCCTTTTTTAGACGTACTAATCAATAGAAAACACAATGGAAATTTAGGGCACATGGTTTATAGAAAAACGACCCACAGAAAAAACTATCTCCACACAAACTCCCATCACCACCCCTACCAGAAACTAGGAGTCCTTAAAACCCTATCCACAAGAGCCATTAGAATCTCTGATGAAGAACACTTTGAACAAGAGAAATATCACCTCTCCAATATTTTTAGGAACATAGGGTATAAACACAAAGACATGAAGAATGCAATAAATAAAACCCTAGAAAAAACTAGCAAATAACCTAACTCTCTAAACAACCAAACCCCTAATAAGACTGCCTACCTTCCTTACATCCAAGGAATAACTGATTGGATTGCAAGAGTACTCATCAAAAAATAGATTCAGACCTCCTTCAAACCACATTAAACCATCAAACAAAACATGAGATCTGTTAAAGACAAACTTGACCCTCACGAATGCAAAGGAAATTACAAAATTGAGTGCTCATGCGGTAAATGCTACATCGAGGAAACTAGTCTCTCCTTTCAAATAAGAATTGAAGAGCATGGAGCTGACATAAAGAATGAACGCACTTGCACCTCATCCTTAGCAGAACACTCCCTTAAAGAAAAACACCATGTCCGCCTGGAAGATACTAAGATTTTGGCAAAAGAAGATCACCTCTTTAAACGCCGTATTAGGGAAGCAATTGAAATCCTAAAACACCCAAGCAACCTTGTAGTGTCACTTTTCACTACCGAGGCTTTCAAACCTCTCGCTAACCAATCTGTACATGGACTTTTACATAAAACATACAGAATTGTATAATCACATGCGTAATAGCAAAGAGATACATTTTAATTCTCAGAATAAACATATAGTTACTGTTATAATTAGACAATCCATAGTTTTCAACATCAATTCATTTACACAGCGGAAAACATGATAACAGATCCAGTAGTCATGATAAAATGTGGTAAAAATATAATTAAACACTTATCTTGTGACAGTGGAGAAATCCACCAACTAAATGCAGGCCTTCCACGAACCTCCCAGCCGTAGACCGCACTGCTCCTCAACTCAATAGTGGGTCACCCCTGAGCTGGGACTGAGCTCCACCCCAGGGCAAGGAATCCAGACTCAGGCTGAGGTTACAGGGAATTCAGTCACACACAACCACCAAGAAGAATGCTCTCCCAGGAATCTCCCATGCTCACTGCCCACAGACCCTCATTCCCCACATGCCTGTTCCACCCCAGGAGAGTGCACCTTCTCTGTCACCTGGAAAGTCCTTCGGCTTCCAGTCTCCCTTACCTTGGGTTACAGGAGCAGACCGGACTGGAAGTCTCTGGCTCTGTGGCAGCTACCGGGTTCCTTCCAGGAGCTCTCTCCTTCCTCTGCGCACTCTCTCACCTGGAGGGAGTCGCTCACAGGCCAACAAGCCTCACGCAGTCCAGAACTGTGTGCCACAACAAACATAGGGAAAACAGACACAGGCTTCCCAAGAACCGGTTCAACAGTCACAGGATGTTTTCACGGTCAAGATTTCAGAATAGGGCTCCACGCACAAGCTCGCTCAGCTTTTCCTGGGTAAACAGAGACTCTTCCCCAAAATTGACATGGACATGGTGTTTGGGGAATGCACACACTGGTTTTCTCTCACAGACAGACTCTGTTATCACTCCAAGAAACCCTTTGTGGTTGTAGACCAAAGGTGCTTGGTAACTTCAAGTAAAGATGGATCAATGGGATAACTCAATTCAAATATTGCATTTAGACAGTTAAGACGGTAATCAAATGAGCTAGTGCTCTCTAAGATTGATAATCAACAAATAACTTTAAGGTGGATGAAGAACAGATTGCTAATAAACCAGTACAAAGTAGGGTCTAATTAACAATGAAGAAACTAATTATCAGGTTATGAGCCAAATAATAAGATGACAGTCATTAAAGGCTTGACAACACAGATAACAGTATAGAAGGAATGTGGAAAACTGACATCAAAATAGAAAGGAACCTGTGATTTAGTATTAGCATCAAAAGCCTATGTACAATAGAGAATTTATGTATCCAAAACTGAACCCTAACTCAGACTGAATTCCTAGGCTTTATAGCCTTTACAATATACAAATTAGATCCTATAAAAAGGGATCTAAGATACTAAAAATAACAAAGTAATAAACTAATTGTAAACTCTAAAGAACAGATCCTTTATTAAAGGAAATTAAACCATATCTAAACTAATTCTTCGACAGCTGCTCTGTTTGAAAGATATCTAGAAATCTGGAGTTGATTGATTCGAAATCTGGATGTAATCTTCTCATCGACCAACTGCCATGTAGAATTTACCAACTAAACCATCATCTTTCATTTGTCATTTCCACTGGAAAACTGGAGAACTCTGCCCTTCAGATCTGGGATAAACTGCCACTTCAATATCTTTCCTTGATACTCCTTGATTTCCTCGAAACCACTGGATGAGTCCAATGTAACCTGAGTACACATAGCCTCTTTTACATTGTTTTTTTTTTTTTTTTTTTGTGTCTGGAGGAATCAACAACTAGTTGGGCACGTGCTCGCGTTACACGTGGCCGTGTTATCTAACCGCTACCACTATAACCTCCAGGTGTGCCCACGATGCCCCTTACGCGACACACAAGGTAAGTCGGGGGGAATTGAACTCGAAACCTCATGAAACTTCATTTTCACGGCACTTGCCAATTGAGCTGCCCCCCGGGGGCGCCTCTTTTACATTGTTGAGGGAAAGATCAGATAAGTAATTCCCTGAAGCAGTGATGAATGCAGCAACAGATTCATCACTGAATGAACATCTCTTTAATGATAAGGTTTGAAGTGATCTGCATCCATTTGCAAGATGGACAAATGTTGTGTCAGTCAAAAGAGAAAGGTCGTCCAGGATGAGATCATTTAGTGCACCACACACAACATATATTTCTTCTAGGGAACCAATAGTCAGCTTTCCACAATCTGCTAGAGAAATCTCTTTCAAGTCATAGTTTCATGCTGAGTTACTGTTCGTCTCAGTGACCTGATCTCCCATTACCCAGTACTCGGCAGTCTTTGCATCATTTTGCTGCATAAGTTTTGAGAACTTTGCATGGTCATACTGATAATTTTTCTTTCCTCCAAATGATGATTGAATCTTATCCATATCATCCAAAGAGCCTTCTTGCATTCCTAAACTTTGTCATGCTATATCCCGATGTTCCTTACAGGACCTTTGAACTAGTTTCTTGCATCTATCATCCACCAAAGCATTATCAGTCCCAATACTGTACCCACTGCAATAGGTGCATAATTAAATGTATTCATGCGATTGGGTATTGTGTTGGCAAAAGGAACACTGAACAGGTGTAACGTATCCATAAGAATGCTACCAGACATATAGGGCGGCTAGTATGCCCTAGGTAAAAAGGCCCTGGCTTTAAATTCTCCCTTGGCATAATCATTCTGGCAAATATAGCAACAACATACCCACCAACCATCCTATGGTACAGACTGAAGTGATAGCTATGAATAACATGTTTATTTTCAATATAGGAAGGCCTAACAGCATGCACAAAACGACATACAACCATACAACGTTTGCAGGAACCTTGTAGTTTGGATGTATTTTACGCCAAATCTTTTGAAAAGGGAATGCCTCTATCTCGAGACAAAGCATAAAACATTCGTGCAACACTTGTTGTGATTGAAAGGCCCCCAAAGAAGAAAGAACCTCATATAACAAAGAGAAGAACTATTGCACCGCTGGAATTGTGATATCGACCATGAAATGCATCATATAGAATTTGTGTTGGTACAAATGTGCCAGTTGTTTCATTGCTTGAATCATACAGGTATGCTCCCTCCCCACCAAAAGTTGAATTCACAGCTCGCAGCCTATTATCATCAATCAACTATAGAAAGGGATCAATAATTTTATCTGTGAGCCTTGGTTGTACACGCATAACAAGAGCTGAGCAATTGTATGTTTTTGGCTGCAAACACAAGCATCGATGTGGTCAATGTAAAAAGAGATCTGTGATGACATGGTCGTAAATAACAACCTTGATCAAAGGCAATGCTCCTCAATGTCAATGCAAGATGGAAACTTTGAATTAGTGTACTCTGATTTGAAGTCTTGACATGAGAAAACAATAAGGAAATGGCGTTGCTCCTCTGCAAGAGTTGATAGTGTCATTTTCATGGGCCAGATTTATGATAACATCAACAGCTCTTCGAAGAACACCATTCACAGCATGTTTATTGGATCCATTTGCATGTCTTTTTAACAAAGAAACCAGACAGGAGAGATCACTTGCATCCACAATGAGTCGTTGATACTCTGGCTTCATTGTAGATGCAATGCACAGTCAAAGCCCTGCCGAATCGGTGGAACATTAACGAACTTCAGAAGGGAATTTGATAAAATGTAGCTGGTAATACGGTTCTGCCCCAATCATTTTCCACAACCTCCTCATCAAATGCTTGAACATTGGTCTTGACACCTTATGATGTTGCACTGGATAAACAAAACCCTCCACGCGTCCTTTCCATGCAGAAATCAAGCGAATAGCCTTTAAATAAAAATTACAACTCCGCCCTTTGAATGAACATTTGGTGCGTGCGAGGATTTTTAAAATTTTCTCCTGAAAGTCTTTCGGTGGTTAAGGGCACTCTGACATGCCTCTCTTATCCACCGAAAAGGTCCACTTTCAGTGGTTAAATGGTCTTTTGTTAAACCCCTTAAACCACCGAAACCTGTAATTCAAAAGATAACAAGCCAACATCCAAAGTGATGGTTCTTTCAGTTGTGCACTTCAAAAATAGACCTCTTAAGCTACTCTAAAAAATTTAGAAAGAAATTTTTTGACTCATTTTATCATTTCAGATTTGAAAACTTAGCAGTGCTAAGTTGAGAGATAACAGACTCCACGGCTCTGAACAAGGGTAAACACGCATTCTTCAGCACCCAACATAAGTTTCCTCTCTGTAACAGACATACACAAGGTCTCTTGCAGACTGGCTCCTACGGCTCCTGCTCAGGGCAGTCGGGTCGAATGGAATGCGAGAGCTCCTTTTCCCCCCCACGGCTATTCCTTTCTGTTTTATTTGCATGCATCAGGATGGACATTTGTCACTCTGGGAGTTGCATGCGTTTCATCTGCATGCCTCCCTATACACGCCTTTCCTTTTTGCTAGGAACTTAGGATAAAATAATATGCACATGGCTTTTTAGGAAGTAATATTAAAATATTATTCTAGGCCTAAGCCCCCTAGGCTTAGCCTCTAGGCTCAACACTCAACCCCTTTTCCACCTTCCAACCCCTAATTCCTTTGCCCACTCTGTGGACGCTCAGTCCCCCTTCACTCATTCATCATGGTTGGTCTGCACTTGGTGGTGTTTATATTTTATTAAATGTTCTACATACATACAAGTACAACAGCAGGCTCCTGCCCTTCACACACTTAGGCTTCCTGGCCTAACAAACACATAAGCCTTCCGGCTTATACAAACTTGGCTCACCAGCCTATAGAACACATTTACAATTCCTTGCATATATCATGATCTGTATCGGGGCTCGGCCTTGGGGACATTACAAACCTTAACAGAGACAATGGCCTAGAATTAAGTGAAAATTGGTTCCCCTTAATTAAAAAATTATAGGTAAGCAATATTTTCTAAACCTTAATTTTAATTAAAAAATGCTTTCAGTTCCTTAAATATTTTTCAATATTTTTATATTTTAACTTATTATTAACATGTAACCTAATTATTATTAAATTGTTTATTAAAAAAAAATTAGACTTATTAATATAGTCCTTAAGAACATGAAGACTCATTAATTTTGAAATCATATAAAACCCCTATATTTTTTACTAATTTTTTTAAACAACTACTTATTTTATAAAACAAATATATTTTTTTAAATATAAATAAAATAAACCCTAAACAAAAAAATTTAATAATTTTTTTAATAAAACAAAACTTGAATTATTAGTTTTAAAATTCCGCTAGGATTCTTTTTAGCCGACCAATAGGTTTCCTTTCTCTTTAGTATTTATTACAAGCTCTTCTCTTCGATTTTAAACCATACTTTTTGTCCTGAAGATGGATCTTGATTTGGATCCGTAACGTTGGCTATCCAATGACAACACTATGGTTTTTTTTAATACTCCTGAAAATGAGGAAAATTTTGACTCTTCATATGTCTCTTCTCCTACAAATGAGCACATGTAAGCTCATGAGGCCTTAGAACCTGGGACTACAAATGATATTTGGGTAGACAAGGAAGAAGGTAACACTCACACAATTTTATTCCAATAGAATGACAATGTGGTTTGGGATGAGGAGCCAATTAATGGCACTGTGATTTGGGATGAATAAGAAGTAAATGTTGTTGATGGAATGGGGGGGGGGATTCTCTTTGATGTTAACTTATAGACCATATTTGATATGCCTTGGGGAGAAAAGAGTTTCTATGATGAAGCAATTTTTTATCATGACCCTATCCCACCTTTTGAAGATTGCATGGTATCATCTAGTGAGGCAATTGATTTTGATGAGGGTAGTGTTCTTACCATGGAAAAAAAACAGAAAAGAAATGGTGGGACAACCCATACCACTATGATGAATTTGAAGAAAGGACTTCAACATTGCAGGACTTGAAGGATCAATTATTGGTCACAAAGGAGCGAATTGTACAAGTGTTGACAAGGGTAGATGGTACTCATAAGTTCATTGAAGGTCTTATATGGAAAACCTGGATGGAGGAGAGAAAAAAAGGAGTTGCAGGTGGAGTCACTAGTGCTCAATTGCACATAATGATGTTAGAAAAATAGGATCACGAAGAAATAAAATAAAACAAATGCGAAAATAAAACAGAGAAGAAAATAGAGACACAAATATATGTGGTTCACCTAGTGTGGGCTACGTCCAACAGAGAAATTTCCATATCCTTCCATTATTATTATCCAACAAATGAAGGGATAAAACCTACAAAAAACCCGTTGTAACTTCCTCTTCTTTCTCTCACAGTCTCCTCTCTCAGAATATAATATTCACAATGATTCATAGCCGCAATACATTTCCCTCATAAAAGAGGGTTTCCTTCTAGAGAAAAAAACCCTAACATAACTTCTACCATCAAATATTTGACCTTATAATGAACGGTCCAGATTTACAATGAAATTACAATATACATTTACAAGGGAATTTTTCCTTTGGGGGCTTCGCCACCAAACTCCCATCGGGGAACACTATCCCTCGAACCCCCGTCGGGGGCCCACTTGCACCCAGACCCTGCAGAGGGGGTAACCCCCCTCTGCACTCCCCCGCATGGAGGAGTGTACATTATTCTGGGGTGTAAAGTATTCATGGGGTATAAACACGACTGAAAACAAAGACCTCTGAATCAGGAAGATAATCAGGCTCCACAACCAACAATCTCCCACTTCGAGACCGTTCTCAACAACTCCATCGTTGTTGTATCTGCTGGACTATGATCCTTCTTGGACCTGGAAAATTTCTCATCTTCATATTCATGATTGAAGAACAACTAAAACTGAGCAGGAACTCTGATCTAGGTGGATATCGGTGACCATCCACCTTTTCCAACTGGCTCAAAATAGTTTTTTGGCAATTTTGGTAATTTACTATTTTTAGCAGTTTTTAACTTACGTGGCCATTTTGAGGGAATAAATGAATGTTTTTCGAGACAAAGGTTTTCAAATATAGTTTAAGTCTCTAATTGAGCCCCCAAAATGAATCTCCTCGACCATACCTTTCCAACGAGTTATCGTGCACCCCAAACAAAGATCGTATGCCAAATTTACGCCCCCAAGAAGTTGATACACCAAACTACCCAAAACGGGGTCAACAAAACTGTTGGCTTTTCATCTTCCGGGGTTAGGGTTTTGGATTTTATTTATGATAAAAATACCTTTGGAGCCTCATTGTAAAATCATCTTCTTGTGAATGCGAGTAGCCGTCACATATCTTCTCAGAGATAAACTGCCACCACTCTAGCGAGTCTTTCACTATGTATTTTTACAGTCTTTGTACATTTTCACTCATTAATAGAAAATTGTGTATTATTATATCTTTTTGTTTATGGTTGCATCTTTGATACATTTATGTTATATTATTGTATATATGAGATATCTATGTACATTTCTTTATTATATCTCCGCTCTCATTTCGTGCTGAAAATTATCTGGATCAGTGGTATCAAAGCAGGATGCTCTTGATCATTTTTTTCAGTGCATGTCCCCAACAAGGTCCGAGTATAACAAGTTGGGTCTTGAGCTTGTCTCTCTTGAAGAAAATTTCTCTCGCACACCTAAGAAACCCTCCATGGAGGAAGAAAAGAAAAGACAGAGTAGACAATTCTATCAATCTGTCTACTCTCACGCGACAGAGGGACAAAATGAAGGAGAATTTTTCCCACATCCTTCAATGCCTGTCGATAGAAACATAAACATTTTCATCAAACAACCACTTTGTAAGCACCTCTCCTTTCAAGGTACAAGTTAATTTTGATATTCCCATATTTGAAGGTTAGATAGATGCGGATGCCCTAGACAAATGGTCAAATCTGTTAGAAGGTTATTTCTGTGCTCACCATTTTTCAAACAGGGAAAAGATCACCTTCGCACTCCTTAAATCTCTTCCCCATTTCAAACATTGGCGGGAAAATTATTGGGAACAAGCTTCCACAGAAGAGTCTAGAATATATGGGGCCGATCCCACTTGAGATTTTTTTGTGGACATAGTAAATGAACAGTATTTCCCTATTGGAAACTATGAGGAGAAGTATATGAGATGGACCACACTGTGGCAAGAGAGGGGCCAAGAAGTTCTAGAGTTCACCAATACCTTCCATACCTTGTGCACCAAGTTGGGTATCAAAGACTCCAAATGACATTTGGTTCTGAAAAACCGTGGAGCTCTACAGAGATACATCCAAAATGAAATGGATTTTTTGGACATCTCATCACTCGGTGTTGCTTATCGATATGTTGTTAAAATCGAGAAGAAATTTAAGAACCAGAACAAATGGGAGTTCGGGTCTACAAATACGCAACAACCAAAGTATGATAAAGATGTCCCTAACAAGCATCTTCCTGAAAACTAGTCTAATCCACAGGAAAAGAAGGGTCACATGAAGACGAAGAAGGACATCGGAAAATGGTGCGATTTCCACAAAAGCCTCTGGCACAACACCGATGAATGTCACTCAAAAAAGTCATTGGTGGTTGAGATCAAAGACAAGGAGACAAACCATGATTCAAAATCTGATTCTGAAAATACTAGTAAAAGACAAATCATCGACGCAAACCCCACTGCTATTGTCGCAACCACAATAATTCAACTAGAAGAACCAACAGATCCTAAAGAGGGGGAGCACCTTCTTTCATTCATAGATGTGGGTGAAAGGGACCCCACTGCATTTTATTGTTGATAGAAAATTCCATAATAACCTCATCTCAACAGAGGTCGTCAAATAGTTGGGATTGTCGACAACACCACACCCACAACCATACAACATCGGTTGGCTTTGCCAAGGACGAGATATTCATGTTAGCTAGCAATGTTGATTGTCCTACGACATCCAACCCTTCAAAAATGAGGTATTATGTGATGTTTCCCACTGGATGTCTATGATATTCTTTTGAGCCAACCATATATGTGGAAGCGCCATGTTGTTTATGAGTCTTGACCCCGTAGTTTCATTTTTACTTTTGGGGGTCATCTCTACAGAACACTAGAGGTAATTTCAACTATTGTCCCACCTAAACAATGTTTCAAGGTAGTATCTCATACTACAAATTTCAACTTCTTCACAGTCCGTTCAAAGCATGAACAAAAGAACACCATTGCAGCCTCAGTCCAAGCACCTTCTATCCAATAGAAGCAGGTCGACAAGATTAAAGAAAAGTGTAAATATTCCTTCTGCACATAGGAATCTCATGTATCCAGATTGGTTAAAAAGGTCCAACCCTTTCAACCACATGTTTGTGACAACCTTCAACAAGCTAAGCAGCGCAACTTCTCGAACAAGGCAAGGAGCTCATCAAGATGCAGATTCAACAAACGCTTTTCCCTCTCCCTTGGGAACTCAACGCATAGGAGACCATTGCTTCCTAAGGAGGGAGGATTGATCTAGGTGGATATCGGTGGCCACCCACCTTTTCCAACTGGCTCAAAATAATTTTCTAGAAATTTTGGTAATTTACTATTTTTAGTAGTTTTTAACTTCCGGGGCCATTTTGAGGGCCTAAATGAAGGTTTTTCGGGATATAGGTTCTCAATGACAGTTGAAGTCTCTAATTGAGCCCCCAAAATTAATCTCTCTTTGAAAGGTCACCCGCATCTTTATTAAAAATTTTGTATATGTCCTGGAAACTTAAATGCTGAAAAAATTTCATTAGGGAGGAGATTCTAGCTTTCCATCCTTCTACAGTACTGACCTGCAGTCTTCCCTTGTCTTTAAGCCATTTGATAATGACTTCTGAATATCCCATAACATGGATACTAGGAATTAACAAAATATTTGCTATTAAAAGTGTGGCCCAAGCTCCTAAGAGCTCCGCCCTTGTATTAGTTCCTCTCTCACAGTTGAAGGTCCATTTTATAACTGTATCATCCTTTATCTTTATAATTCCTTTTGTGCCACTCCAACTACCATCCCTTTAAGCAGCTCCGTCAAACCATGCTAGAGCGGAAACTTGTTGAGAATTGATCAAAATGTCTCTCGAAATCGTATCCTTTGGTTGTTTGTTGGGACCATTCTGAATAGCCATAGCCTTGTAGATCATCACCTGTACTGATGGGGTAGCATATTCAAATAAAACTTTGTTGCGCTCATGCCAAATGAACCAAACAATATGCATTGCTAATTGGATTGATACTTTCCTTTCCCCATATGAGTTTTTAAAACATTCCGAGACTGAGTTACCTTCCCATCTGCAATTAAAGTTTAATACTTGAGTGTGATGATCCCACACCGAAATAGAAAAATGGGCAAAGTTTAAATAAGTGGAGCATCGATTCGGATTCGTGATTACAGAGAGGACATCTTCCTGGACGAACCCATCCCCTTCTCTGCAACGAATCCCATGTTAAAATTTTCCCTTCCAATGCTAGCCATAAAAATAGTTTGATTTTTAACTAGATATTCCATTCCACAATGACATTCTCCATTTCTCTGCTTTCACCAAATTTTTTGTTGTACATATACTTCTATAAAAAAAATTAATCGAAGGTACTCCAGAAATATCGCCTCCTATCCACATTATCTTATCCTCCGTCTCTTGTAGGATCACACTTGAATCAACAAGAGCCCACCGAAACATGTCCCATTCCATTGTCGGGTCACCCCCGAAACCCAGATCGGCACTGGTCTTCCAATAGGAGTATAAAGAATGAGAATATGATATGTTTCTTACCTGAGCCAATTTAAAAATACCTTTATGGTTTAATGTTGTTCGAAGATTTAATGAGAGGAAGGATCTATCTCCCATCCCCAGGATCTGGTCCTTCCCCAAAGTGATTAATAACCCTTTCCCCAGATTCCAACTTAATCCATGCGTTATTAAATGAACAACTTTTTTTAGACCGTTCCAAACTTTGGAATCCCTGCTCTGCTAAAAAGACTCGGATAGAAACCAGTTAATCACAGTCGTATTATGGAGATACTTATCAACAATAACCTTGTGACAAATTCCTTTCCCCATAAGAACTCTCCAAAGAGTGTTTGCATCCAGTGATTTGCTAAAATAAAAAATATGGAGTATTCCCCAACCGCCATATGACTTAGGAACAATGATCTTCTCCCAATTGTAGAGATGCATTTTGTGTGAATCATTAGTTCTCTTCCAGAGAAAGTTCTACGTCATCTTTATTAAAATGTTTAGAACCGATATAGGAACCAAATCCAATGACATCCAATAGATAGTTTGGCTTGATAATACCGCTTTCAGCAGTGTTAGGCATCCACCTAAATTCAACCATCTAAAACACCAATTCTTAATTCTTTTTTCAAATTTCTTGATTAACCAGCCCCATTCTTCAGTTCTTTGAGCTCCTACCTTTAGAAAAAATCCAAGATATTTAAAGCCTAAATCCAGCGGCAAGAAATTATAAGTAAAAACAACTTTGAAAGAGTTTAGTTCATGATCCAATAGTCTAGCTTGGTGAAAAGTGAAATTCATTTCATTTATATTCAATCTCGAGGTCAAACAAAATAAATTTAGCACTTTATCAATCTCCCACCACTCATGCAAAGAGGCCTTTGTCATAATGATTACATCATATACAAACAAAATATGTAAAATATGAATGGTTCTAGATACATTTATACTTGTCAGCTTACCCTCTCTTTTCCTTTCTTTTAGCAGGAGGCTCAGTCCTTCCATAACTAAAATGAATAGTAGGGGCGACAAGGGGCATCCTTGTCTTAGACCCCTGCCACTCCTAAAGAAATCAATAGCTTCTCCATTGATCAATACTACAAAGGAAGTAGAAACCACACATCTCATTATCTAGTTCGTCATATTAAGGCCCATTCCTATTTGAAGGAGGAGTAAGCGCAATAAGTCCCAATTTACACAATCATATGCCTTTTGTAAATCTAGTTTTAGTATCAAGGACTTTTTTGTTTTCCTTGTAATAATATGGATGCATTCATGAATGGTTCCTATGGCGTCCTGTATCTGTCTTCCCTGCAGAAAACCCAGTTGTTCCTCGGACAAAGATCTGGAAAGAATCGGTTTAATCCGATCAACAATAATCTTTGAAATAATTTTATAACTCAAGTTACACAGTGAGATTGGCCTATAATCCCCGAAGCTGAGAGGCTTGTTGACTTTTGGAATTAAAGTTATAAAATTCGAGTTTAATTCCCCTGTCATTATTCCTTTTTGTCTAGACTCCTCCACCATTTCCAGGAGATCCTCCCCAACAATATCGAAGAATTCCTTGAAGAATTCTAGTACAACCATTCGGGCCCAAGCTTTTGTCCACCTTTAACTTTGATAGTATTTTTTGCAATTCCTACTTTTCCACAGGTTTGAATAATGAATCCGCCTCTAAATCATCCATCAGTTTAGGAAACAATGCTACCACCTTTACTTGTTCTCGGGTCTCAGAATCAGGGATGATTTTAGGGGCTAAATTTTTCTCATGGGAAATTTTTCCATGGTTTTTCCAAAAACGAGATTCGCTATTTTAAAAATGATTCGCCCAAATTCTATAGGATAAAATTCTTTTACCTTTAAAATCGCCAAAATTTTATAAAAGCTATATAAAATACTTAGAAATTTGAATATTTTTACAAAAATATCGCCAAACATTTATAGTTTACATATGAAGGATTAGTAAGATTCACCAAGGTTTCTACATTTTAAAATAAATTTCCATCCTTAAAATCATCCCTGCTCAGAATTCATCGGGTCTTTGTAAAATTCTTTGAAGTGGGATAAGGATGCTTTTTTTATATTTTCCTATCCATTTAGCAATTGTCCCTCGCCATATTTATCTCCCAAATAAACTTTTTATTTCTCCTGAAGCTTGCATAATTATGAAAAAAAATTGTATTTAAATCTCTGCTCATTAACCATATAACGCAGCTACGTTGATGCCATTTCTCCTCCATCTCCTGAAGAAAATTATTTATTTCTTGCTCCAGCTCCTTTAAAGATTTATCGACAAAGTTTTTACAAGTACTGACCCCCAAGTTTTCGATTATGAAGGATATCTCTTTTTCCAGGCCTAGGAGTCTTGAGTTTTCTTATAACTTTGTTCCTTTTGCCAAGATTTTGTGTTCGATTTTAAATATTTTAGCTTCCAGACTATTCGTCTCTGCTTTCCCGACTCCTGCAGATATTTAGGGTCATTCCATAATTTTTGAACCAAATTGATGAAGTCTTGTTCTAAAATCCACCTCGGGTTAAATTTGAAAGGGATCGCCTTATAGACCGGGGGTAAATCCAACTGGAGAAAAATCGGAGCATGGTCCGATATAAAAGGGTGCTCAACCCAAGCTCTATAGATACCAATCGATGCCATTAATTCCTCGGAGATGAAACCTATGTCAAGTCTCTTTGCTATGAGTTCTAATCTCGTCCGACCATTGCGCCAGGTGGGTACCAATTTACCTGGGACAATATCGATTAATTTGTTTCCCTGAAAGTAATTAGTGCAAAAACAAGCCAACGATCCCAATGAAGTTGTACCACCCCAGATTTCTCCCGCTGAGAGACAGATTTAAATCACCCGCAAGCATTAAATTTTTCACTGATAATAAACCTGAAGCTTCGAGCTTTTCCCAGAAGTTTTTGCAGTCCACACATGGTCCATAGACATTGAGCATTGAGATTTGTCTTTTGCTTTCCAAACAAAAGTCTGTCAAAAATATTCCACCACACGTAAGAAAAGGAATTAAGTCAAAACAATTTGGGTCCCATTCAACCAATAAACCTCCAGAAGTGCCTATAGAGTTCACCGCGCTGCAGAGCCAATTTGGTCTAAGAGATTGAAAGAAAGAACGAGCCTTATCAGAATGGACCAAATTCTCTTGAAAGAAAACAACATTAGGTCTAGATTTGTCCAAAGCATGACGAACCGAGGAAAGTTTCAGGGTGCCTCCTGCACCCCTTAAATTCAGAGAGAGTAATAACATTATTTAGATCTTGTGAGGGCCTTCGCTACTCTAAGGGCCCCACCTTCGGTGGACAAATATGATACGTGAATCTGAGAAGTCTCTGCAATAGCATTTTTCCAGGCACTTCTAGTTTTAACCGAAGAGATTTCTATACCTATATCCCTGGACCAAGCAAACTCTTTATCAACATTTCCAGAATTTGATCGCGAGCTACTAGCCTCTTCTTTTCCGAGCACATGTATAGTTACTGATTTTCTGAGAAAGACGGGTAATTGAACAGTTGTAGTATTTCCACGAATGTAAGGAACCAAGGAGTCAACTACTACAGATAAGGTTGGCTCCTCGTCTTTCGTTTCTTGGAAGCCGGCTAGGGCGGAGGAAAATCCTGTTTGCAATTGACTAAGTTCAGGACTACACTTGTCCTCCAATGTAGGGGAGAGTTCTAGAGGTGGGCTATGTGGAGAAATCTGGACAGAGTCCAAAGACAGACTGTTAGTAACAGTCACAAGGTCAGGACTCGGGTGGACTATCTGAGTGGTCGGGGAGCGATCACGACCACCTATAGGATGGATAACATCATCCGCCACCCCCGACTCAACTAAAGGAGGCGAACTTGAAAAAGTAGTAACGATTTTTAGCCAAGTTGATGAATTAAGTTCTTCTTTTTCCCACACAGACAAAGACTGGAAAAAAAAGGGCAGTGAGCTTGAATCTTACCAATAACCGAGGATGAGAGTTCCAGAGTACTAGGATCAATCCGGTTCCGGTTGAAATATTCAAAGCCATAAAAAAACATTTCCATAGAGGAGTCGTGATGCCTATAAATGAGGTTCGGTTCCTCCTATGTATCTTCCCCATCCCCAAAACCCTGACAGTCTCGTCGAAGATGAGTGGTGCTCTTGCAATAACTGCTTCTAAACGAAATACCCAGATAATATATGCTCGGTAGGATACTTCTACCTCTCCATTCAATCTCAAGACTCGCTAGCAAACCCATATGCACATCCATTTCTACTAAAACCCTTCCAACCTTATGCGTTGCCCCCACCAAATTGGCTTTGTCCACCATAATTTATTTTCTGAGTGAATTTCCTATCGCCTCCAAAGCTCCTTCATTCCATAAATGTAATGGGAATCCAGGTAACAGAACCCAAATATGTCTAAGTGAAAAGTATTAAGTTTCGGGATTGAAGGCTACCCTCCATCTTTTTAGCATTAAGCTATTGTTACCATCCATCCAAAGTGATCCTAAGAGAGTAGCAACGTCTTCCAGACATTTACAAAGGATGCCCATCCATCCCTTTGTTAATGAAAATAGTTCAAGGATATATCCTAGAAGTGGGCACCAATATTTCTCAACCCAGGTTGAAAATTTCTCTGTGCACATATGACTGTAAGCAAATCTCCCCACAATGCTGCATAGTGCCAACCTACACGTATCCTCCAGTCCTATATCTGAGCTTAGGACCATTTTTTTTACAGTCTTTTTTGCAATCCAATGTCTTCGGCCTTTCCGACTTGTCGAGGATATAATATTCTTTAGCCGGGGACCCAAGGCTTCTTTTCTTCCACAAAATTTTTGGGAGCTATTCTCCAGAGCCTGTTTATGACCTCCTAAAGAATCTTCCGAAAGGGTAGGTAGAAATGTATCTAAGGAGGGGGGTTTTATAGAGTTAGTTAAAAAACAAGAGTTTTGTACATTAGACTTCACACCTTTTGAAAGAAATCCTAGAGAGTTAAAGCCCGTGAATACTCCCGAGGAGGAAAGAGAAGTATTTACTTCATTTGTCTGCCATAAACCATCTACTGACTCGTCCATTAATGCCTTAATCTCCGCATTTATATTAGTCATCCTTTGATCAGTCATCTTGGTTCCACCTGGTGAGTCTTAGTAAGTTTTGAGTTGCTCAAGGGATAGAATCACTCCAAATCCCAATGATAAATAAATGTTTAGATTATTGTCTGCCTCAGTCATAAAGAAAACAACCTATGAAGCACTAAACAAAATTCCCACCAGAAGACAACAGAGTCTTAGTTTTCGAGATCGACGATAAGGGTTCATTTACCAAAAAAAGTAAAAAGGACTTGGGGAAGATGATAAAACTATACCCTCCTTTCACTAAAAGCTGGCTAAAATAAATGATCAACCACTGCTATCAGAACTCCCAAATCCTTTCAATTATCTAGGAAAAGTGAACACTATGCAATGGGGTTAGTAACCAAAAGCCTCCAAAAACCTTTACTAAACCAGTGGAGTTTACCTCCTTCAGCCATGACAACTCTAGTTTAGTCCCGCCTAAAATAAATTTAAAATTTGAACCTAGATTTTCAACGCCTTCTCTCCATCTTCAACCTTCGAACTCACAGTAGCTTCTACAATAATTAAACCTAGATAAATAAGATAATTCTCTTTCTATTAACCATCCAAATTAAACTCATTTGAACAATAACCTTACCACTATGAATATAAATATAAAGAAAAATATAAATATAAAAAAATCAAATAAAATAACCTTATGCATCTCCATTTATACTCGAAGTTACATAGATACGTTGTAAGAACATATTCTATATGCACACTTCACCACTTAAACTTATTTGTAATGTGAATTTAATACTCACTTTTTGGCATTCTAGACTCTCGCACGGATGGATATGAAAAAGGTGTTATATACATAATTCAAAGTTATTTCCAAAAAGTGTTAGAAATTCATTTAAAATGCATAGCTTAATGTTGAATTTCACATAATTCAAAGTTATTTCCTAGAAATTCATTTAAAATGCATAGCTTAATGTTGAATTTCAAAACTACTTTTTCTTTCCTAATTTGATTCCTCTCACATTATTTCCCACATCACGTGTAAAGCAAAAAGGCTTTTCTAACCTGAAAAAGTATTAAAAAACATTCCCAGCCAAATGTTCTTTTGACTTTAATTTCATATAAATATATTCTTTAAAAACCTCGATAATTATAATTAAACTTTATGTCATGAGATATCCTCTTACCAATACTTGGGGATACTTTTAACCCATATTTCTTTAGTTCTCAATGATAAATTGGCACAACGTAGCTAAGTATATTCCCATCAAAGGATATGATTTGACATATACATTGATAAAGTTGGACTACTAAAGTAGTGAAGCTTTTGAAAATGGTTGCAAGACTCAAGAAGTTGATCTCGACAGCACCGGTGTTGAGGGGACCAAATTGGAAAATACCATTTCACATCTCCATCGATGCATCAGATATTGCCATAAGCATTGTCCTTGGACAGGAAGAATACAAGAAACCCTACTCCATTTATTTTATTAGCAAGAATCTTACTCCAGCTGAACTTAATTATATAGTAACAGAGAAAGAGTTTTTAGTTGTTATACATGCCACCAATACATTTCGTCATTATATAACAGGCTATCCCATTATTCTATATACTGATCATTCTGCTATCAGATATCTAGATAATAAACCGATTACTGATGGATGGGTCACTCGATGGTTATTACTATTGCAGAAATTTGATATCACCATCAAAGATCGACCCGAGAGAAAAAATCTCGTCGCAGACTTCCTATCCCTCATACCCAAAACAAACGACTCCTTAATAGTCGAAGATCAATTTCCATATGAGCATATTTTTGTCGTTACTACAAAACCACCTTGGTACGCTGATGTGGAAAATTATCTGGCAGCGGGAAGATTACCAGCACATATTTCATCAAGGGAAAGAAAATTGATCGTCCAGCGTAGCGCACGATTTGCCTGGATCAACAGATACCTCTTCCATACTGGAGTTCATCTCCAGATCCGCAGGTGCATACGAGATGACGAAATCTACGACATACTAAAATCCGGACATAATGAGCCCTGTGGTGGGCATTTTGCAAATCTCAGGACTAGACACACAATTTTGCAAATGGGCTATTATTGGCCCTCAATATTCAGAGACGTGAAGAAATATGTCCAGACCTACAATAGTTGTCAATGGATGGGAAAACCAGGTTAGGATGATGAAATTCCTTTGAAACCACAAGTAGTTGTAGAACCATTTGAGAGATGGGCATTAGACTTCATTGGCCCCTTCAATCCAAATTCAAATCAAAAGGCCTATATTCTAGTTACAATGGACTACATGACTAAATGGGTAGAGGCAGAAGCCTTACCAAATGCAACAGAATAAGTAGTCATCAAATTTCTTTTCAAATTATTCGTACACTATGGACTACCAACAGAGGTAATCACTGATGGGGGGTCACAATTTACAGCTCATAGAATCACCACCACCCTGGATAATTATCATATTAAACACAGAATTACTTCTTCATACCATCCATAAGCAAATGGGCAAGTAGAAAGCACCAATAAATTCCTAGAGGCAATCCTGGCAAAGATTGTCTCAACAAATAGACAGAATTGGGCTTCTGAGCTCCCAAATGCCTTATGGGCTTACCGCACAACATGGCGTAATACCACTGGCTACTTTCCTTATCATTTAGTCTAAGGCAAAGAACCCATCTTCCCAATCGAGTTTGAAATCAAGACTCTAAGGATGGCCCAGGAAATCGAACTGGATCTTACAAAAGCACATAAACAGTGCCTTTAGCAACTCAATGAATTGGATGAAGCATGTATGTATGTTGTAGAGTGCACAACCGTTATTCAGCAACAGAGAATGACCTAGCACAACAAGCATATCAAGAAAAAATCATTTAAAAAAGGTGATTGGGCACTCCTCTATGATTCCAGATTTTAGGATTTTCCGAGAAAATTACAGACACGGTGGCTAGGACCATACGAAATCAATGAAGTCCATGATAATGGCATAGTCACATTAAGCACCATCGATGGGTCTGAATCTCCATTTCAGGTCAATGGACACCAGCTACGACTCTATCATCAACCGCCCTCAAAAGAATATTTCTACCAAGAAGTAAGTAAGGACCCTACCGTTCAAATTTTGGCTAGTTGGGAAGGTAATCCAGCCACCCCAACTCCATAAATGTTGAATTATGTTGATATTGTACATACTGTATATCATTTTTTTTCTGTAGATTATTTAGTTTTTTTATTATTATTTTTGACAGTCATTCGAAAAAATCAGAACTAGGGAGGATAACTGTAATGAACTCAATTAGCACTCTTTTCTGTTCCGAACTCCTACTTCATCTCGCCACCCAGACCCTGTCTTTCGCAGAGAAATGGATGTGTCATGATTCAGCAGCAGCAATTGGGAAACTATAATGAAACTCATAACATTAACAAACCATCCACTACTTAATGTTGAAACAAACAAACTCATAAATGAATTTATTTGATGACTAATCAACCTTGGATTCAAGCAAAACACATTTCCAGGTTCCTAGAAATTACCTATTCAGATGGTTAAAAACCTAACAATTGTTGTTCCTTTTGCGCGCTTGTTGTTCCTTTGAATGGAACAATTGTCGTTCCTTTTGCACGCCTGTTGTTCCTTTGAACGGAACAATTGTTGTTCCTTTTTGTGCGCTTGTTGTTCCTTTGAACGGAACAATTGTCGTTCCTTTTTGTGTGCGTGTTGTTCCTTTGAACGGAACAATTGTCATTCATTTTTGCGCACCTGTTGTTCCTTTGAATGGAACAATTGTTGTTCCTTTTTGCACGCTTGTTGTTCCTTTGAATGGAACAATTGTTGTCCCTTTTTTGCGCCCATTGTTCCTTGTGCACACTTGTTGTTCATTTTTCCGTTCCTTCCCTACATTGTTGATAAAATGCTAAACCATTCCTTTGGGGTACAACTTTCACCAAATAATTTTCACCAGCATTATTTCTAATGATCTATCATTATTTTGTGGACTATCTCCCATACCTTATCAAATTGTTTTTTGGATCACTTTCTTCGAAATATCTTGAACCTTGTTCATAACCTGTAACCACCATAATTCATTTATTTTCCCTTATACATACAAATACACTTAAATGATATCTCTCCTTTATAATTAATAAGGAGTCTACGACACACTTTTACTTGGCATCCTTAAACTTCTTTACGCCATCCCTTACTCTTAAGGAGTAGATGAGCCTCCCTTCATACACTTCAAAAAAAAAAAAAATTCCCCACAAAGAATAGGGGGTCTCATCACGAGCCAACCTATCATGATCATTGGATACTAACCTAAGTGACATTCCCACTATGGCTACCACACCAGGGCAATGGCCTTTGACATTTTCTTTTGTCAAAGGACAATAGGTCTCATCACGAGATGAATTGTTCACTTAAGTTACACTCCAGTGAGTGGCATTATCATCATCTGGATACCAAACCAGGATAATGGTCTTTTTTCGGGAAAAACTTAAAAAATAAAAAAATATATATAAAAAAAAAGAATAGGGAGTCTCATCACGAGCCAACCTACCACGATCATAGGATAATAACATAAGTGACATTCCCATTATGGCTACCACACCAGGGCAATGGCCTTTGACAGTTTCTCATCAAAGGGCAAGGGGTCTCATCACGAGCCGACTTGTTCACCTAAGTTACAATCTAGTGAGTGGCATTATCACCATCTGACTACCAAACCAAGATAATGGTCTTTTTGGAAAAGACGATTCAAATGATTATCAAGGATACAGGCTCATCTAAGGGTTAAAAGGCAACCCTGTTGAGGCTATGGATGCCTACTAGCAATAGTGGCTCTGCCTGTGGTATGGAAGTTTACCTTAAATGTCAAGTTTCTGTGTGTCTCTAGATTTCCTTCACTCAATAACGAGGCTATCATTTCGGTTGTATTCAATAAAACATAAAAATAACAACATTATGATATGTGGGATATTATTTCAATGAACATATTTAATTTATTCGGCGTATGTATCCTTAAAGCATTCTTTTGAGTATAGGTATATTTCAATTCCATGAAAGAGGACTAACATTTAATGATTACTGTTAAAATATGTTGTTTGAAAATTAATCATTGATCCCCATTGGCGGCGGCAGTTCAATTATTACCCCTCACCATCGATACCTACACTCATTACTTTCCCCTACGCTGACGGTTGAGGTCGACCTTTATATTAATGAGGGGAGTGGACGCTCGAATTGCTTCTCGATAAAGATAGTAATGATTGTAATAAATACCCACATTTGTAAACACTTGTTGTCTCTGATATTTGCTATTTTCGGTAATTTTTCCTCTGAGCTGGTATAACCAAGTCTGCTACCAAGAACAATATTCATCCACATTTTCTCACAAAATGGGTGGCAGAGGTGTGTGCAGGGAGCCAACTTTACTACAGGTTATAGAGCAAGCAAGAGAAATCCTACACTGGCTGGGGTGGACGGAGTACTTCAACCGTCTACAAGGATATGACACGAATGTCACGCTTGAATTCTTTCAGAATATGTAGGGAGAAATCTCTATGGTGCAAGGCATACAAATCTCAATCACCCTGGAAATCTTAGCAGAGGTCACAAGCCTCCCTAACATGGGCATTCAGTGGATAGGAAGATACACAACACTGAAGGAAGCTATGGAAACTTTCACAGACCCTGGGGAAGAATTGGATAAGAAGGGAAAGGGACTTAATCCCAGTACCCTTAGAGAACCATGGAAGGAACTGGTAGGGATAATTCAACGGTACGTCACATGTGATGGACGATACGACGTAATTCAACCTCGCCACCTCAAATTGTTGGCAGCCTTAAAACAATGGTTAGTACTTAATCTACCTTTCTTTCTGAATGCCATATTACATGAGGTTGTCTTAAGAACACAAAAGTCCAAGTATCTTGTTACTGTTATCAGTCACTACAGATTAGTTAAACTGATAATAAATAAATCACTGAGTCAAACTCAATTGACCTGGGATAGTCTGATTGAGTCCAATAGACCTCCACAACTGGAGCAACTTGAATTATGCCATGAAGACCCACTAGAGGAAATTGAAGATAGACAAACAGAGGAGACTACCGCCCAAAGAGAAATCCCATCTCCTCAAATCGAAGCTAAGGCAGACCTTGCCCAAATCACAGAGGCCCATACCTCACAAACACAGGCATTAACAAAAAAGAGGAAGAGAGAAACAACTGCCCCTAAAACCATCATTCAGACAAGGAGAAGAAGAAGACGAATTCGGGAAATAACTGAAGCAATTCAGGGTACAACAAAACAGCCTAACGAACTTCAGAATTCTATAGAACAGTATCCACGAGAGGATGTTCAATAAATTGGGAAAGAAGAATAGACCTCACAAAGGAATGATCAGGAAGACACCCAACCAGCATTAGAGCATCTGACAAAACAATTTTTGAAGAGCTATGAGGTAGAAATAGCTCAGGTTTTGGGAAGTTTGGGAACCTCAATTGACAGAGGCATAAATAATCCAGAAAAATGCCCAGAAAAAACCTCCTCTTCAAAACTAGTTGAAGGTTTTCCTAATATTGAAATGTCTTTTATAGAGGGCACGACACAGGAAGAACCTCATTTTGAAATAAGAAGCCCTCTTGGACAGACAAAACATTTGGAAGGAACAAAGGAACAACCATCTGCTGGCCAAAATGAAGAAGACCTTGAGACCCCTCATAAACAGAAATCAACCAAGAGCCATAAGAAAATTAGAAAGTTAAAAAAATAAAACAAATTGTTGAAGAAAAAGGCTAAGGAGGCTGAAGTATTAAAGAAGAAGATGGGTAAACTCAAGGAAACTATTAAGGAATTGAGGAAACAGTTAGAACAAGCAGATAAGGCCCACATAAGAAAGAAAAAAAAAGGGCCAGAGTGCAAGGAATAAACCCTCTTCCTAAAGAAGCAGTTAGTACAACTTCTGTAGGGATACAGATATACCCTGAAGAAATAGTAGTAGAAGAAACAGTAGCTCAAAATGAGGAAGTAATTCCTTTAGAAACACAAGAAAATATGACAGCTACAGAAACAATTGATGTTGAGGTGCAGACAAAGACCCCAGTATTAGAGGAAATAGCTCAACTCCTTGAGCTGAATGCTACCATCAGGAGATTGGAGGAAGAATTGATGATGTCTCAACAAACCCTGGTTCAAAACAGAAATGAATTACTGACTATGGAAAAGCATCAAACACTCTAGTCCTAGAAACATAGTGCTATTGCGGACAAAATGGAAGCAGAGCTTACACAGGCCCAGCAAGCATTAACTCAATCCAGGGAGGAGATGGACACTATGGAAGAATACCAAGCATCCCAATCTCAAGCACAGGCTGTCACCATTGATAAACTAAAGGCAGAACTGGGACAAGTCCAATGAGCATTGGCTCAACACCAAGATGAGATGGTCACTAGGGTTGAACATCAAAAGATTGTTAAACAACTGAAGGACATGACAACAACAGAGAGTGAGACCTATGTTGAGCTCACCAGAGCCCAAGGGAAGGTAAAAAAGGTACAAACCCAATTTGAAAAATCTTTGGAGCAAATCAAAGAAATCTGTGATGTCTACTCTGATGCTATTAATTGCAGAGCCCCTGCCACCAATTACACTTTATTCTTGCTGGAACGATATCTGTTATTGAGGGTGAAGGCCATCAGACTAGGTAAACCTATTTCATTTTACACTGTACCTAAGTTTATTTCATGTTTCAAAGAGCAGGACGAAAAGGTACAATACTTTTTGTGTGAGTTGTACTTTCATAATTTCATTCTGGAAGAAGAAAGGAATGATAACTATGGCCCATTCATAGGTGACATACAGTTTCATGCATTTTTGTCATTTACTCAAAACCAATTCAGATGGGGTAAAGCTCATAAAACCTTCCTAAAGAGGGAAACTGGGCTAGATCTTTGGGTCAGGGGAGAGCCTCCAAAGTCCTTTCCAGCCATTATGCGACATAAAACCTTTATGAAAAGAGGGGGGGTCGTAGACTCCTTAGCCCCTCATCTACAGGTTATATGTTCAGGTATCACTCGTTTTAGAGAGATTAAGGAAGAATCTCTTGCTGCTTCTAAAATGAGATGGGATGCATCCTCCAGTGAAGTAAAGAGTAGGGAACCCTTTGGGTACAAGAATTTCTTTACAGCTACCTTCAGAATAGAAATTTATTCTAGATTGCTCCAAGAATAGGGGCCTGTTTGTATTGGGTGCAGATATAATCCCCCTATCATCTGGTTTCCTCCAGAAAGTTACCAAAAAGATTATCAAATTAACAAGAAAAGGGAGGATGTTTCTTTTGGAGAACTCAAAAGAAGCAATGGATTCAGGAGGCCTAGTGAACCAACCTTTCCACCTTACAACATTACTTCTTTACATGTAAGATCTCAGCTTGCATGAGGATATGCAAGAAGGTAAGTTGGGGGGTATGTTAGGTTATGAAAAAGGTATAAATATCTTCCTTTTTCCCACATTTCATGATATCATATTGATTGACTTTTCGGTTATTTAGGAGCAAATAGGATAGAAAATGAATAATATACTCTTTAAAGTTATTGTTGAAATTAGATTACATAGATCCTAAAATACGATTGTAATTGTCTGGTTTTATTAAAGGATTGGTTAAATATTGTCAAACCCAAGATAGCAAAGGAAATCTTGAAGATGCGTAAGCTATTTGATCCAAAAACGAAGGTATTACTGATAAATCGCAAGTTAGTTTAATGTACTTTTTGCATCAGATTGTTAAGAATGCGAAATACATAAACTTGTTATCTTGTTTGTGGAATATCAAATGTGACTTTTACTTGATGCTTATTAATGTATAAAGAGATCAGCCATTAATATTCATGCTTTAAATGAAGAGAATAGAACATAAAAACAGAAAGAGAAATAGAGACAAGAGGTTGATAACGGATTTCACCAATCGTTGGCTACGTCTTTGGGCCCGCTTCCAAGTGGAGGACTTCTTTATTGCCCTTTAAAATGCTCAAAGTTCTCTTACAATGCTCTTTGCTATTACATTACATGCTTCATGTCTTCTGTGCAAGACCTCCTTTCTTATATTCATGCATGCACCATTAAAATCCTCTCAACAACATGAGAAAAACGCCTCTCAAAACATGAGAAAAGGCCAAAATTTACAAACTGCTCCTTCAAAACCCTGCATCAAAAAGTCTTCTCTTGAGCTCAAAAAGCCTTAAATTTATAGTATTTAGGCCCAACAAGAGAATCCCAACTTCCCCTAAAGATCTGGCCTCTTGTTGGGATCAAATCCCCCTTCAAATGGCCAAAATATCCAAAAAGCAGTGAAATCTGGGCTTTTCTAAAGTTAAAAAACCCATTTTTTAACAAAAATACACAGAGTAGCCCCTTTTGGGCTGGGTGCACCCTTAGCTCCTGGTCATTAGGCATCTGCATAGGATCACAAGCTAAAAAGGAGGGCACTTAGCTGGGTTAAGCCCCTTTTAGAGCACGCCCCCCTAGTCTCATGGGATTCTCCTCAAAACCAGGGCTGAGGTTTATCCACTGGGTGCCCCCCTTGTTACTTTATCACCTTTATTTATATTATTTTGTGTTTTAGTGTTACAAGCACCACCAAGGGCGCGTTGGAAAGGGACCGTTTTCAAAGGCTTGGGATGACCCAAGAGGTCATGGGATCAAACCCCATGGACTCCAATAAAACTTTTTCCACCAACCATTAACCAATACCATGGTGCCACGTGGCAGCCCATGACTGGGCCACGTGGCACCCAACCATTTGCCAAACAAATGCTACTTGTCAGTTGTTGGTTGGATCCCTATCACTAACCAGTCACCTTTTGTTGGACTGCTACTTGTCACCACTTGTCTCTGCCATGTCAGCACTGCTGATGTCATGCTGATGTCAGCATTTGACTGGACCTGTTGACTTTTTGCCTGTTTGAGAAAATGGTCAGAGTACAATAACTCTTGCATACAACGTCTGTTTGAGAAAGTAAATATATGGTCGGAATCGGGAGAATGAGTTGGACACAATGGCGTTGGTTTCATCCAATTCTGAGAACTTTGATTTTTGAGCATTTTTCTAAGCCTGGGTAACCTCCTGGATCATTCCTCCCCACTTTGGAAGCTTTTGGACCACCAAAAGTTTGCTTTTACTCAAGTAAAAAGTGAGGGTACTGCCTCCCCACTTTGTCCTGTATCACCCATCCTCTCTGTTGGGATAATGATCACCTGACTAATCACAACAAACATGAAAACTGAGATAGCATTGTTTATCAAAGTAATCATTTCATTTATCGCACAATCATCTATATTCTTTGTCACACTTTGTAGCCATACACCAATGAACAACAACAAACTAATCAACAATATTGAGTATGCAAATGCAAATGAAAAAACATGCTTCGCCTTTTGAATAGGAACAATAATCAAATTATGCAGCCAAACCTCATGCTGTAACCCCGGTGACATTTCATGACTGTTAGAAACATACTGAACCATCTCATGTTTAGCATCACAGACTTCATGTCTTGTTACAGACATAAGTGTTAAACTTTTGCTTGCATTTACCATTCTTTTTAACTACCCTGTAGCTACAAAGGACCTGTCAGTTTTCATGTGATGAGCATGAACAATGTACTCCTTCCCATCTTTCTTGAAGCAATATTTACTTTCCTCCCTGTAGAATATGGTTTTCCTATCATAAAGGTATGGGCTTCCCAATACAATTTCACATATGTCCAGTGGCACTATATCAAGCTCTACTTCATCAACATAATTAGAAGTGATTGCAAACTTGATTTTACATTGCTTGGTTACTTGTAAATTGTTATCACCACATATCCATCCCAATGGATATGGTTTAGGATGTGACTTAGTTTCAAGCCCCAAGTTATTTACAACATATTCACTGATTAGATTGGCTTGTGATCCACTGTCTACAAGAGTATCAACTTTGACATTATGTGTTATGACTCTTATGTGTAAAATTTCATTCCTTTTACACTCATCATTTACATCAACTGATCTAGAAGAGCTAGAACTTGCAACAAAATTTTTACCTCGGATTCCCATAGCTACAACCTATGTCTCATCATCGGAATCTGATCCAAGATCCACTTGAATTGTCGCAGCTATGGTATTCTTCCTTTCATGGTTGGCGAACTTCTTTGGCTTCAAGTCAGGATGTAAGACCCAACAACGATCTTCATCATGGCCTACTTTCTTGCAATGATTGCAAGTAGGCTTCTCCTTTCTTGTTGTGGCTGTCTTCTTCTCTTTCCTTTTCCCTGCATCCTTTCTTTG
>ML799313.1:635806-659897 GCA_009831015.1 Picea engelmannii
CAATAGACTTCTAATTGTCTCACCCAATTATCTAGCTTTTCTGCATCTAATTCACCATCATAAGTGGGTAATTGAAACTTTACATCTAACTTTAATAACGGCATATAAGAAGAATGATGAGTTTTTTTCTTATCCTTGGAGGAGTGTACACTTGATTCATTATTAGATGATGAGGATGAAGGAGAAGAAGGTTTGGAAGGTCCACCACCTCCAACTCCTCCTTCTGCTCTTACCGAAGATTCACCTTCTTCATTGCCTCGAAGCTTTCGTTGCCCTCTTTCATGATAAAGCTCCTTTACCATGGCTTGCATCAATTTAAAGGCCTCGAAGAAATAATCTTCAGTTTTGTAGGGACCCAATTTCCATGGCGAAGACATCTCTTGCTTATGCGGTCACCTTTGAATCTCTGTGTCAGGAGCCTCAAGTTGGCCTTCTCCTCGCTTGAGTTTTTCTCTCGTGAGCATCCAATGCTTGCAATTCCTATCAAACCTTCACAACCAAATGATCTGATACCATAAAATTGATCCAAAAACGAAGGTATTACAGATAAATCGCAAGTTAGTTAAATGTACTTTTTGCATCGGATCGTTAAGAATGCGAAATACATAAACTTGTTATCTTGTTTGCGGAATATCAAATGTGACTTTTACTTGATGCTTATTAATGTATAAAGAGATCAGCCATTAATATTCATGTTGTAAATGAAGAGAATAGAACAGAAAAACAGAAAGAGAAATAGAGACAAGAGGTTGATAACGGAGTTCACCAATCGTTGGCTACGTCTTTGGGCCCACTTCCAAGTGGATGACCTCTTTATTGCTCTTTAAAATGCTCAAAGTTCTCTTACAATGCTCTTTGTTGTTACATTGCATGCTTCATGTATTTTGTGCAAGACTTCCTTGCTCAGATTCATGCATGCACCATCAAAATCCTCTCAACAACATGAGAAAAACACCTCTCAAAACATGAGAAAAGGCCAAAATTTACAAACTGCTCCTTCAAAACCCTCCATCAAAAAGTCTTCTCTCAAGCTCAAAAGGCCTTAAATTTATAGTATTTAGTCCCAACAAGAGAAGCCCAACTTCCCCTAAAGATATGGCCTCTTGTTGGGATCAAACCCCCCTTCAAATGGCCAAAACATCCAAAAAACAGTGAAATCTGGGCTTTTCTAAAGTTAAAAAAACCATTTTCTAACAAAAATACACAGAGTAGCCCCTTTTGGGCGGGGCACGCCCTTGGCTCCTGGTCATTAGGCATCTGCATAGGATCACAAGCTAAAAAGGAAGGTGCTTAGCTAGGCTAAGCCCCTTTTAGAGCGCGCCCCCATGGTCTCATGGGATTCTCGTCAAAACCAGGGCTGAGGTTTATCCATTGGGCACCCCCCTTGTTACTTTATCACCTTTATTTATATTATTTTGTGTTTTAGTGTTACAAGCACCACCAAGGGTGCGTTGGCAAGGGACCTTTTTCAAAGGCTTGGTCTGACCCAAGAGGTCATGGGATCAAACCCCATGGACTCCAATAAAACTTTTTCCACCAACCATTAACCAATACCATGGTGCCACGTGGCAGCCCATGACTGGGCCACGTGGTACCCAACCATTTGCCAAACAAATGCCACTTGTCAGTTGTTGGTTGGATCTTTGTCACTGACCAGTCACCTTCTGTTGGACTGTCACTTGTCACCACTTGTCTCTGCCATGTCAACACTGCTGATGTCATGCTAATGTCATCATTTGACTGGACCTATTGACTTTTTGCCTGTTTGAGAAAACAGTCAGAGTACGATAACTCCCACATACAACGTCCATTTGAGAAAGTAAATATATGGCTGAAATCAGGAGAATGAGCCAGACGCAATGGCATTGGTTTCATCCAATTCTGAGAACTTTGATTTTTGAGCATTTTTCTGAGCCTGGGGAGCCTCCTGGATCACTATTGGAGGTTGAAGACTTTATGGTGCAAGGCAGTTTTGAAGATGATCAAGTTTCTTATATTGTAACTTTATAATAGTAAATCAATCCTGAGGATCTCTCGATCCTCAGGATAGCTTAATTTACCCAGATTATTGTAATATATAAGGGGTAAATAGATCCTAAAAAGATATAGAAGAATTGCACTCAAGAACTCAGAACTTAGAATTGCTCTGCGTTAGCAGTTTTTGTAAATGTTGTACCAGCGATGAAATCAATAAAAGCTTTGAGCGGTTTTACCATTTCTACATATTGAATTTCAAATAGCAGTGCTTCTAAGGACCAAGGGCCCAGTCTAAAGCAGCTATTGTTCGACCTGTAATTGTATCAGTTCAATTTATGTTTTGTGATTCGATTCTCTTTTACAGTAGTTAAATGCATGCATAAGTGTGTTGATGATTTTATGTCATTTGCAAGAGATAGATATTTCCTTAAGCATTAGATGATTGTTGTTCCAATTCCTATCACTGAGACTTGATGCGTGATAGTTCCTCATAAGTTCACACTTGTTGTTCCTTTCACTTAGTTTACATTTGTTGTTCCTTTCGGTTAAACTATAAGTGTTGTTCCTTTCAACAGAAGTACGATTGTTGTCTCTTTTCGATTAGATTACAGTCTCTGTTTCTTTCCATAGATAGAGTAATTTGCCTTTTTCCTTTCCAGCAATTTGATTCATAATAATAGTCAATTCTGCAAGTCTTTATTTAGATTGAATTATTGCTCTTAAAATGAATTCAATAGATTAATTAGTTCCTTTCCATTGTACAGCTTTAGATTTCAATTCCTAGAATATTTAATGAATGTTTGAGGAACTTGATTGTTGATAAACTCATATTTTCTTTAACTACATGATTTTAGCCTCTACTATCTATATGCATAGACTTTGTCGATATTCTTGAGATAAAAGACAAATCCTCAGGTTGATAAATTAATGTTAAACTAAGGTTGTTTTTAGACATCTTTAGACCCCAACACACATCAGAATAAAGTAGACCTAACTCGCCCGCAGGAGGAGGAGGAGACGAAGTAAATCAAGAAGGAGGAGGGGAAGAAGGAGAAAATCAAGGAGAAGGAGAGGCTACACCACTGAAGGGCCCCCCTACCAAGGCAGAAACATCAAATAAAAGGAAGGTTTCCCCGCAAAAACCTTCAGCAAGAAAGAAGACCTGCTCTAGTAAACCCGATATGGAAGCCACATTCACAGAAGATGATATAAGCCTAGTCTATAGAGTGATGAAGGATTCTTATGAGGACATCCTGCAGAGATACGGAGCCAAGCAGGATGAACTCTAGGGCAGAATAGAAAGGGAGTTGAGCAAAGTGCAGAAATCTATTCGTTCAGTCTATGCAGTCCCTACTGTGCCCTCCTCCTTAGAAACTGTAGAGTTGGGGGATGAACCCACCCAACTTCGAATATTAGAGGATGCAACATAGGCTCAGCTTCAACAAATCCAAGAGGAGAAGGAAAAGGCTATAGAATCCTTGACGAAAGAAAGAGAGGATATCTTGGAGCAACTAAGATTTGCGCAGTACTGTGAAATCACTTATGAGAACGAGAGGGAGGCATTCTAGGTGATGATCGACGAGGACAACGCCAAGATACAGAGGGAAAAAGACCAGCTACTCGCAGAGCAGACTGTAGTCAAGGAAGTGGTGAGAAAATCACTTTTCTCTGTGTCAGGCTTGGCATAGGAGGAACATGATGCATTTGAGGTTCAAGTGACGAAGCTCGCTTAGGCCATCCAGCAACTTCAAGCATGGGTAACGGAATTAGATCTTCAAGCAGTTCCTAGCACTCCGTAGGAAGTGCACAACCAGAGGGAGGAATCCGCTAAGAGAGCAGTTGGAAGGATCAAGGTCCTCGCCTTAGAATGCAAGAATCTAAGCGACTGAAGTCTACAGACCTATGAATGCCTCATAGAAGACCCGAAGCTTAAGAAGTTGGAAGCACAGCTACAGGAGGCACAACAACAGGCATTGACAGTACAAGCACAGATGAAGTCACTCACTACGGTCAAGAGAATGAAGAGACCACAAGAACAACACGTAGTCCAGCAGTAGATTACTGCCATCCAAGAGAGAGTCATAAAGGTCACACAGAGGCTACAACTGATGTAGGAGGAAGCATGTGCGATGTTTGAATAAATCGAAGGATAGGAATCACAACTGGACCAAGTGGTTGCAACAATGGAACAACGCCTGGAAGGGCCTATTACAGAGTAGTTGATCCAGGAGTTCACTGAGAAAGAAGCTCTGGTGAAGCAACAAGTTGAGGCAGCTTGAGCTAAGCTTGAGGCCTTCGAAGTAGCACTGCCCAAACCTGAGTGACTCAGGACGAGTCACAGGTGACTGTTGGGGGCATGTTGGCCCTCAACCAAGTTTTGAGGAAACATTGGTTAGGATTGACCACTTTTTGGACATTGATAGGCTGGTTGAAGATGGAGCATTTAGGCGAAGCTAAGATCGTGGGATCTCACTTGTTTTGTGGACCCAAGAAGGGGCTCATTAGGGTTTATGTAATGGGTTATCGGATGTCATCCCATGGGTTTACCCATGATTAGGCCTTTTTGTAAAAGTATAAATAAGTAAACATTGTAACGTAGAAGTAGTGAAGTAGGAAGTGGCTAAGTGAAAAAGTAGTAGTATGAGGCTAAGTGAAAGAGGCAAGTAGTTTTGAGTTGCTTGGTGCAACAAATTGTGTATGTAAGTCTATGTGCTTAATAGAGGAGTTGGCTCTGTGCCTTGACCTAATTTTGGGAAGGTGGATCTAGTGTGCAGTGCGCAGATCACCTGTCCAGTGTGAAGCTTGGCTATGTGGCTTAGTGCATAGGAGAAGGGGAATGTAAGAGATTGAAGACTAATAAAATAGGAAGTCATTGGTGGACATATCCCCACACTAGGGTGAACCACGTATATCATGTGTTGATGGTTTGCTATGTCTTATGATATTTATGTTGTAGATATGCTTAGTGCATTGATTACAATGAATGATAGATAGATCTATGAATGCTTAGTGCTTTGTCTATGTTGAATGTGTTAGATCTAATTTCTGATGCTAAGTGAGAAGTGCATGTTATCATTGTTACTACGTTGATTTGTAATTAGGGTTGGATCTGTGAAGGAATAAACCTAATGAATTAATATGTGTTGTCCTTAAGTACTCTACGAGGTGTTATAATCACAGATATGTGTCCTAGTTTGGTTACAGGCACTTAAGTCCTGTAACCCCCCTGCATCTACCTTGGGTGAGACTTCGCCTGCTTCGCAAGTGTTGACGAAAGGGACGGTAGTTAGGGTTTTGTTGGTGCGTTGTTGAAGCATTGAACCTTGGGTCTGCCCCTGTGCCAACACCATGCAAGGGTAGTATCTCTTGGTGGCGTAGCCAAGATAAAGGGGGTCTCATCACAAGCCAACCTTCTCATTTATGTGAAATTATTGTGGGTAACATTGCCACCACTAGTCACCGTGCCAGGGAAAGGTCCCCTAAACTATCTTCTTGAAATAAAAATAAATAAGAGTAAAGACAAAAGGCAAGAATGGGCTTGGAAACATTTGCATCCATGACAAGTGCAACTCACCTTCTACAGAGGCACTCATAGGTAAGCCATACATTTCCCTGCTATCACTACACCCCTTGCCCAGACATCCCTTACCACCTCATCCACTCACATGCCTTAGATTTTATTTCTCCTAGAAACATCCCACATCCAATGAGCATTAGCCCAATAGGACGTCCTAGTGTTTCCTCCTAACTTGGCTTGTATATTAGTATAATGTCTTGGAGCACTGGTCCGGGTAAAGGGGTTTTATGCACATGTTTAATAACTTGATCATTAGATGTGATTGACATTGCTATGATCCATGTGACTTATGATCCCATGGAGAGGGTATCTGTTGATGTTTCAGGACCATACCTGATGGACATGTACCCTTATTAACAGGTACACATGAGGATATGATTAGTTTGGACATCCATGGGGCTGAAATCCCATATAATGGATGCTAAGACCCCAGCAGGGGGGAGAGACATATCAGAGGATTGCACCGGAGAAAGAGGAGGACATTCCACTAGAGGCATCTTGGAAAACCTGTACCTAGGGGGTTGTTCCCTTTCCACTATGACATGGGCCTTGGAAGGCCCATGACGTCACCCAGGACACCCATGACATCATCCAGTGCATTTGGAGGTTTTGGGAGGCAGTTGTCTTCCAAGTGGCATGTGTGGAATGCCAACGTTTTTCCCTAGGAGGCCAGTGTTTCCCTAAAAGGGCCTAACATCACCCTAAAAGGGCCTAACATCACCCTAAAAGGGCATGATTTCGTTATTTATGCTTGATTTAGGGTTTTAATTATGACATTTGATGTAAAACAATATTTTGATGTAAATTTGGCCATGTCGACCTTTTTTGACCTAAAGTAAAAATTAAAGGTCATTGGTATGGTATAAATAGAGAGCTAAAACTCTCATTTTCTCATCATCTTTCACTTACACTTGTCTGAGGTCTGAAATTTGTGGCCCTCATTAGGGTTTTGGACTGAAATTCTAGTGCGCACTTGTTGAAGGAGGGCTATTTTTGTTGAAATTGGCATTTTTCTTGGTGGAAAGTCTACAACTAGGGTTTTTCTTGATGATGCTTGGTAAATGTGAGTAAAATTGTACAATTATTCTCTTACTTGAATGGTTATGGTGTCTTACTTTGCATTTTGTTGATTTATGAAATTGCGAGCTCAAACCCTGGGGATCAATCACATGTTATTGTCCTTGTTCTAATTGTTATCTACCTACTAGATTGTGCCAAGGAGTTGTTTTCTCTTGAAGCCATTGTTAGGGCCTTGTCATTGCAACACCCTAGCTTTTGTCTTTCATCCTAGCCTATTTTACTTTTATCATTGAGTTAAAGAAGGAGGAAAACCTACTAAGGCCTAGGGTTACCTACACCATAGTAGTTGTTTTCCTCTAGGGTTTGGTGGTTGAAGCCTTGGATTACCAACACTTCATCCATCAAATTCCTCTTTTCTTTGGCTCTATTATTATCATCTTGCTCCTTCAATTCTTGCAGCCACTTATTGACTCTATTTTCCCTATGAAATCACTAGTCTAACACCTCTTGCTTGAGTGTTTTGATCACAACCTTCAAACATCCAAATCTTTGAACAACCTACTAACACCTTCTAACCCTAGATTAGATTTATCCATTAACCTGCTTGTTGTTGTTACTAAAGTAAGATACAACCATTTAATGCAACATTATAAGCTCATAAAGCAATTGTAAAGTCTGAATTATAGTTTGTCTTATATGCTTCTGCCAAATGCTAATGATATGACTTCAATGGTAAATGGTTTTTAGTCATTTTGAAGCTAGTTTTAAGACATTTTATGTGAAGTATTGCTCTATAATCATTGATCTTATAAGATTTTTGTTTACTTCATCATATTCAGAAAATTGTTTCATTTAAGAAAGCAAATGGTTTTATGAAGTGCTAACCAGCAAGTGCTCTTGCAAATATATAGTTTTCATGTTGCTTTGTTCTGGGCAGGTACACTTTTGGTTTATCATTTCTTTATTGGTTGTTTAACTGGACTTTGTGATCAGTGGTGACTTGTGAGAGGGACCTTTTTTACTTGTCCTTTATCCTTCGCCTTCTCAAAACCCTAGGTCATTGAGGACGTCTCCCCTGGGCCTACCACCCTAAATAGAAAGAGACATCCTATTGAAGTGACAGTGATAGGATAGTCTCTCGTTACACTAATTTGTCTTCATTTTCCTTTTCCCTTCTATCAAAGTACAAATTGTGGAATAACATTTTGGTGTCGCTGCCAGGGAACACTGAGTCAATTCTCCTCAAAGACAATTTTTTTCGGTAAGCCTTTCCTCAAGAATATTTACCTTGCAAGCTTACATGGCAACTCCACTAAGGGTGATTCCCTTACCTCTTCGATAATTTCGAGAAGATTATCTGGTGACTCCACAATCCACAAGGAGGTACAATAACCCTCCTCAATCCTTTAGAATAAAGCCTCCCCAAAAATCTCTTGCAGTAAAATCACTCTTCGGAGGAAGTCTTCCTTTAAACATGATGTCTAGCACTGGAAATCAGATCAGCATCCCAACCCAAGCCAATAACCAAAGACAATGGTCATCCAATCTTTTCAAACCGCTAGAAATGACAGCTATACCAGGCTACCCTAGGAAAATTCGCCCCAAGTATGAGAATTGGTTTCCTAAGTTCATCGGTACTGGTGCAATCAGTGTCGAGGAAAACATGAGCGACTTGGGCATTTTTTCAGCTTCACCCCATTAGTGATGATGTTGAAGACTTTGTCATGAAAATGTTCTCTTCCACCCTCCTTGATGCTTCAAGATGTTGGTACAATATTCTTCTTGATGGCAGTATCAAGACCATGGATAAATTAGAAGAGGCATTTATCAAATGATGGAGTATCAAGGAAGACCCCAACATGTTGGTAACTAGGCTGAATACCCTTTGGAAACAAGAGAATGAGACCATTAGATAATTTCACACTAGCATTGAAACCCTGTTGCAGAAGATCCCTATGAGTCATCATCCAACTAATGATTTCCTTGTTTACATTTACACCAAATCTTTTACTAGTCAACTGGGGTATCTCCTCAAGGATAAAAACCCCCAAATGATCCAAGAATCCCAGGAATTATCCACGAATATTGAGGACAACATCCACTCATCCAAAATCAATCCTTTCTCAACCCCGAGGGTCAAAATGGACATTAAACCCAAGATAGTCCACAACGTTGAGCCTTCCTCAGACATTTGTGCTAGCTTGGAAAATTTTCATATGACTATGGATGGCATGATGAAAAAACAAGAACAAATGATGAACAGGATTGACAACCTAGAAAGATCCCAACATCAAGCACCAAGGGTTACATATAAAGGCCAATTTCAAAAGGGGAACCAAGTTTATAGACCAAATAATGATCAAAAGATTCCTAATACCTTAGCTCCTACAAATGTCATGGATGAAAATCCTTGGTGTTTGCAGTGTAGTGAAGCACACTGGGAACATGAATGTCCCTACAACAATGGAGGTCATGACCAAGTAAACATAATGGGACATGTTATAGAGGGCTCCCAGATTTGCCTGAATATATCTCCCGAGGAACATCAAGAGGGAATAAAAGAAGCATCTAGGAAAGCTAGGATGGAAGTAATAAAAAACTTAGACCAGGAATCAAAAGAGAAGCTGAAGAAACAAGAATTTCAAGTGTATAGATGAAAGAATCTAAACCAACCTCTCTCTACCAATCCTGCAATATCCCAAACAAAGCCTCAACCTTTGGACATTCTCCTTCCTAGAAACCCTTCCAAAACCGAAAGAATGGACTTAAACTTTTACTTCGAAGGGGAGTTATCCAAGATGCATGTGACTATCCCCTTAAGAGAATTCATCAAGATACCATCTGTTAAGGAAAGATTTGATAATTTCTTCAAAGGATCAGATGGACCAATGGACCCCCTATTATGTTACAAGTTGATCACTTTAGGGTCTAGTATGATGAACACTCGCCTTTCTTCATGACCTTATTGATGAATAACAATATCCTCAACAATTGCATGTTGGATTCAGGGGTCGGTGCCAACATGATGTCTCTCAAGGTCATGCAATGATTGGGACTAAAATTCACATGACCTTACAGAAATGTGTGTGGCTTTGAGTCTAGAGTCATACCCACACATGGGGTAATTGAAAATGTGGAAGTATGCCTTGAAAAATACCCCGAGAGAGTAATGCACATTAACATAGTGGTGGTATACATCCCATATGTGTGGGGGATGTTATTGTCTAGTAAATTTGCTTTAATGTTGGGAGGCACCCTTGATATGGACCTCACCTACATCAATATACCTTTGAACAATGGAATAATAGGTCATCTCCCGAATGTGCCAATGACGAGAACCCATGTGCAAGAAATTAGTGACCCCATCAAAGATGAAAAAGCACATGAACAAATCATGGAAATTCTTAATAAATTTTCTCCTAATGATATGCCCTTTGCAACGGAGGAAGACTTTGATCAAATACAATGTCCCAAGAGAGAAGATTACAAGAAACTCCTGGACAAGTATAAAGACAAGGAAGTCAGGGATGTAAAGTTACTAAAGAAGGGAGAAAGCGATGTATTGATTCAACCATCCCAGCAGGAAGTATTCAAAGAAGAATCCCACCCTCCTCCCTTTGCACAACACACTAGGATTGTTCAGGAAACAACCAAATTCAAAATCAGAGAATACATGGAGGGAGACATAGTATGGATGTGGGATGCTAAGAAGGGGGAGCCTACTAATGTCAAAGTAAGTACTCAATTTTGTCTTGGGCCTTTCAGAGTTGGAAGAAAGTTAGTTGATGATTCTTACTACTTATCTACATTAGAAGGAAGAAGGCATCCATTACCAGCCAGCAGGAACCTTCTCAAACCCCACCAAGGTGTGGGAACTTGACTTCACATGTAAGTTCAGGTAAGTAGGAATTTGCATTCATTGTATATACCATTTTCATTCCATACTAGAGTAGTTTGTATTCACATTTATATATATGATTGCTTTAGTTTTTTATGATATATGAGTTGGGGGTGATATCACCACCCCAAATGATTGCTAACAGTCTTATGTTGAGATCAAGTAGATCACAGGTTATTCCAAGATATGATAAGGTTATCATGCACTCTATGGTGAGCACATGTCCCCAAGTTGGAGCCAGATGTTATCCCCCAGTTTATGGATAACTAAGGAGATTATGTCTCAAGGTCCATGGGTCCTAGACATGGAGTACCGAGATCCAGATCGACTTGAGCATGGACCTGGAGGGCCCATCTTTTCATTCTTCAGTGCCTCCACTTTTTCAGCAGCGACAACATATGTCACCTTGGCCTGGTCTTGTAGCAGAAATGGATCTTGGTCCATGAGGTAATGAGTCTGGGTATCATGGTATGTGTCACTCTGATCCTCAAAACCTTTGAATATGTGCATTCAATTCTTTTTTCTTCTAACAGTTTCTTGGATCTTATACCTATTCACTTAACCATATCTGGGGGAATGACAGGATGCCCTAGTAAGTTGGTGCCCATAGGTTTTGAGTTTCCACTGGGGGGATTCGTGATAAGTCATCGTCCACTCCCACCATACTTACCACTTTTCATCTTTCTCCCGCTCATCCATCCCAGTACACTAGTCCAAGCATTGGGTTGGCCAAATATTTAAGGGTTGTACCTTACCTTGTGGGAAGAAGGGGCTAAAGGCCCAGAGGGTGAAATTAGCTGGAAAAAGATAGAAGCCAAAGAATGAAACCTTGAGATGCTTCACCCAGGGATCCCCGAGAAAGCAGTAAAAATATTCTAAGCAAGAAACAGAGGGACCCATAAACATAATAAAACAAGACCTAGTTAGAGGTTAGGGGTCTCATCACGAGCTAGCCTATTAGGTCCATGGGCATGTAGCGGTATGACTCTACTAGAAGTTGGTCACCACACCAGGGTAATGGCTCTTGGTGTCATATCCAAGAGAAAGGGGGTCTGATCACTATCCATCCTTCTCATTTCCTTGAAATTCTTGTGGGTAACATTGCCACCACTGGTCACCACGTCAGGGCAATGTCCCCTAAACTAGCTTCTTGAAAGAAAAAGCAATAAGAATAAATACAAAAGGCATGAATGGGCTTGGAAAAATTTGCATCCATGACAGGTGCAACTCACCTTCTATAGAGGCACCCACAGGTAAGCCATACATTTCCCTACTAATCTACCTAGCTTGTAGATTAGTATAATGTCTTTGAGCACTGGTTTGGGTAAAGGGGTTTGATGCACATGTTTAATAACTTGAGGATTAGATGTGATTGCCATTAATTTGATCCATGTGAATTATGAGCCCATTGGGGGCGTATCTATTGATGTTTCAGTACCATACCTGATGGATAGGTACACATGAGGAGATGATTAGTTCGGACCTCCATGGGGCTGAAATCCCACCAGATGGATGATGAGACCCCAACAGGGGGGAGAGATAGATCAGAGGACTGCACCAGAGAAAGAGGAGTGTGTTCCACCAAAGGCAGCTTGGCAGACCCGTACCCAAGGGCATTGTGTCATTTCCACTAGGACATAGACCTTGCAAGTCCCATGACATCACCCAGGACACCCATGACATCATCCAGTTCTTTTGGAGGTTTTTGGAGGAAGTTGTGTGCCAAGTGGCACGTGTGGCAAGCTCCTAAGGCCCAAGAAGGCCTAACATTTTGCCCCATGAGGCCAATGTTTCCCTAAAAGGGCCTAATGTCACCCTAAAAGGGCATGACATCGACATCATCATTTATGCTTGATTTAGGGTTTTAATTATGACATTTGATGTAAAACAGTATTTTGATGTAAATTTGGCCATGTCGGCCTTTTTTTACCTAAAGTTAAATTAAAGGTCATTGGTATGGTATAAATAGAAAGCTAAAACTCTCATTTTCTCATCATCTTTCACTCACACTTGTGTGAGGTCTGAAATTTGTGGCCCTCATTAGGGTTTTGGACTGAAATTCTAGTGCGCACTTGTTGAAGGAGGGCTAATTTTGGTGAAATTGGCATTTTTCTTAGTGGAAAGTCTACAAGCAGGGTTTTGCTTGATGATGCTTGGTAAATGTGAGTAAAATTCTGAATTGTTCTCTTACTTGAATGGTTATGTTGTTTTACTTTTCATTTTGTTGATTTATGAAATTACTAGCTCAAACCCTAGGGATCAAGCACATGTTATTGTCCTTGTTTTAATTGTTATCTACCTACTAGATTGTGCCAAGGAGTCGTTTTCTCTTGAAGCCATTTCTAGGGACTTACCATTGCAACACCCTAGCATTTGTCCTTCATCCTAGCTGATTTTACTTTTATCATTGAGTTAAAGAAGGAGGAAAACATACAAAGGCCTAGGGTTACCTACATGTTAGTAGTCATTTTCCCCTAGGGTTTGGTGGTTGAAACCTTGGCTTACCAACACATCATCCATCAAAATTCTCTTGTATTTGGCTCTATTATTATCATCTTGCTCCTTCAATTCTTGCAGCCACTTATTGACTCCATTTTCCTTATGAAAGCACTAGTCTAAGACCTCTTGCTTGAGTGTTTTGATCACAACCTTCAAACATCCAAATCTTTGAACAAACTACTAACACCTTCTAACCCTAGATTAGATTGGTCCGTTAACCTTATTTTTGTTGTTACTAAAGTAAGATATTGCCATTTAATTCATCACTATAAGCTCATAAAGCAATTGTAAAGGCTGAATTATAGTTTGTCTTATATGCTTCTGCCAAATGCTAATGATATGACTTCAATGGTAAATGGTTTTTAGTCATTTTGAAGCTAGTTTTAAGACATTTTATGTGAAGTATTGCTCTATAATCAGTGTTGTTATAAGATTTTTTTTTATTTCGTCATATTCAGAAAATTGTTTCATTTAAGAAATTCAATGGTTTTATGAAGTGCTAACCATCAAGTGCTCTTGCAAATATATGGTTTTCCTTTTGTTTTGTTCCGAGAAGGTACACTTATGGTTTATCATTTCCTTATCAGTTGTTTAACCAGACTTTTTGATCGATGGTGACTTGTGAGAGGGAACCTTTTTTACTTGGAATTTATCCTTCGCCTTCTCAAAACCCCAAGTCATCAGGGACGTCTCCTCTGGGCCTACCACCCTAAATAGAAAGAGACATCCTATTGAGGTGACATTGATAGCATAGTCTCTCGTTATGCCAATTTGTCTTCATTTTCCTTTTCCCTTCTATCAAACTACAAATTGCGCGATAACAATTACCATTTGCAAAATTCCAAAACAAATGCAAATCCACCATGGATCAAATGAATTAAGAAATCTATCTATCCAATAGCACTACACAGCAGGGAAGTCATAAGCAATTGATGAGCACCAATTCTTATATGTATTGAAGTACTAAATTGAAGTTACAAATAAAAATTTGGTTCAATAATGTTTTTTGTTTTACCCTACCACAGTGTGCTCAATACTTAGACACACTAGTGCATGTGTAGGTATTAGGTGCACTAGTTGCATTATATTTTTTTAATTTAACCTTCATCAATGCACATCGTAGTGTTATTCATTATGTTGGAACCTAAGGTTTGGCAAAGGATATGCACACGTCACAAGTCAACACTGTGCACACACTCAATAATATGCAATTGCAGTGCCAAGTCTCAGTGTCTGCACCAGCCAAGGATTTATTGCATGCCCCAACCCATTTTGTACTGCACATAAGGACTTAAAGAGATCTCATACCATCCGGATCCAAAAACATATTTAGTAATCATTGTAATTTTTTTTTTAACAACCCGACTGGTCATGGTCGATGTTGTGGATGAGTTGGAAAGTTTGTTATGATTACCACACTTCATGGAAGACATGGGGATGAATGTGGATATGTAAGGATTGGGTTTTTGTTCATTAGGAGGGATCAAGTAGTAGGATAATGAGAAATATTTATAGGATTCATAGCTCTATTTCTACTTTGTATTAGTTCATATGTTCACAGATATTGTTTGTGTGAATATGAGAGAGAAAGTAGATCTTAGTGCATGGCTCATCTTCATTTTGACCATTAATGCCTCTTAATCATGCTTTGATCTTTGTGTATAGAAATGTATTTGAATTCCTTTTAGTTTAATGAATAAAGTTTGAAGAACATTTATATCTTTATATGATCGGTTATGGTCGGACTGTATGCATGTCTTATATTATTCTGTGTAGTAATCTTGTGGTAGTTAAGAATGACTAATTGACTAGTTCACGAAGGTTTCATGTCTATTTTATTTTGGCACACCTTGCACAATTCCAATGGTCTCTATGACTCTCATGGTGTCTCGAGTGAGACCCTCTTTCGTTATTGAAGATTGGATATGTCAGCGCCTATGGGTTTTTTTGGTAAATCCTATCGAACCCTAGTTTTCAAACCGCCCAATCAAAAATCCAACACACTGATGTGGGATAACATATCAGGAAAACCAAATACTGTTTTCTTAAACCAATATTCTATTTAAAATATTTTAACCTAAATCAATGTATGCAGCATGGTTATGCACCAATTATTGTAAATTTGTGTTCCCAATTGGGGTTATTTAATCTATTTAGTGCACCAAAGAGAAGTTTTTGAAAAAATGGTCAATATTGTTTATAAAATATGTTAACCTACCTTGGTGCTTGTTAAGATCAATTCATGCTTCCAAAATTTCCTTTCTTTTTTTACGTTCCCAACTTCTTTTTTTTCATTTCTTTTCCCTCTTTTATACCTACCCTTATTCCCCTTTTTTATTTTTCCCTTCTTTTATCCCTTTCTAGTTACCATACTTAGTCACATTTCAAAAATCAATGGATTCGTGGGTCTTCATCCCCATACATGTTCCTATTTCATGAGACCGATCGACCTCCTTGTTATAACATACTTAACCATTTTTTCAACTTCGCGGGTTCACGGGGTCAAGCCTTCATCTTCCAAGTTCCTCGATCTCCACTTTACACCCAAATATTCGTGATCTACATTATGATTGTCAAACTTGTCGTGGATACCGAGCCCCTAAATATTTCATTTCTCATGTATCCAAGTCTGATTAGTCGCTTTGCATCACTTAGCTTATTTTTTACCATTCACAACCACGGGTTTTCGAGTTCCCGTGCTGACAGGTTCACAAAAGGTTCCATGTTCAAAATTTCTCTTGCTCGTCTCTGCCATCTTCGTGTTTTTCCCAATATGCATTAAGTGTGGTTTAATTCTAATAAATGACCATGCAAGCTCTGAAAATATCACCATTAATAGCAAAGGGCTTGAGGATATTTTTCATTAAATTTCATTAAAGCACGATTTTCCAAAGGTTATATTATTGTTATCTCTCCGAAAGGATTCATTTCAAGTTATTATCCAGCTCAAAGAATACTCTCGTCGACCTATGGTAGCAGTAACTAGACAACAGTTCGATGGTGATACTTTGAATATTTTTGGTCATGAAGACCAGAAATTTCAGTGGTCCAAAGCATATTCATCTTACTCATCTCCTCCTACACAAAAAGATATAATCTGGACATTTGAAATTTCTCTCACAGGGTGTGTTCCTGAGGTATTCGACTACAAATAACTTGGCCCATGGTGCATTTAGAAGTACCTGTCAAGCCAGCGAATTATACAACTCCAATATCATTCTCCCATTTCCCTTTCACCGCAATTTTTTTGTAAGATCTTGAAACTCCCAGAAACAACACTTACCTTCAAAGGAGAAGACTACAAATATTTTCTGAAGAAACATGACAATGGCCTGGATCTCTTGGTTGAGTTTTTGAGGATTCCCACGTCTGTTCCAGAAGACATAACCAGGATTCAGGTCGACTCTTTTAAAAACCCCTTTCAGGAAATCACTTGGTTGTTTATTAGGTTAAGAAGTCGAGATAACACTGCTACCATTTCTCGCATGATTCTTTATATTTTATAATTTACAGTTAAAGAACATGCCATCTTTGACTAGGGAAAATTGATTTCCATTGAAATCTCATCCCAATTATCACATTAAAAAAGGGACAAGAAATTATTTATGGATTCCTATTTGGTATTTGCGATAATGTATTATTGTCAATTTACAAAATCGATTATGTGTAAGAGGTTGAACTGTGAAATAGATCCAATTACCTTCTCATATCAGGCATTGTAGAGACACAAGACTTCTCTTTATTTTTACGAATTTTATAATGATTTCGTCTCAGTCTTCAAAGGACTGTTGTTTGGTAAAAATACCCCCAGGATATCTAACCAGGCTAATAAATTCTTGAAGAAAAGGGGAATGATAGAACAGATTGAAAATCACAGCGTCATTAGGATCTTTTGTTCCAAAGAAAATCCCTCTTTTCTTCCATACCATGTATCTAATAAAAATTTTATTACGGAGGTGGCAAGGCAATCCAATTTATGGTTGCATTTTTTTCACGAAAAGGGAAAAAGCAATTCATCCCCTTGCTGTGGAAAATTGTAGATTTCATATTCAGAAACATAAATAAAATTGATGAGTTTGTGAATCACTTCAACAATGTAAATATGAAGTATGTTGAAAATATAAAGGGGTTTGACCCTAACAAGATATTTTTGGAACATATGTTGTCAGGAGGATTCAACAACTCACTCCTTCATACTGTTAGCACATAGAATTGTAGGGGTAAAAAAGGATCACTTTGGGTTTTGTTTTTGAGTCACAAATTTGATCCTTACATCGTTATTGTGACATGTCACTTCTCAGTTGTATAAAATATTATATTTTTCATCATCCATCTGTTTAAATGTCAAGTTAAAAACGGTTGTATGTGTTGCCAACTCACTAGGAGAGTTCACAGCGTACTCAAGTGCTCCATTCATTCATTGACATCATTACCTTTTTGTCATGCTAAGGTATTTCGTTGTTTTTAGAGCCTATTTTTTAACAAAATTTTAGGGATCAAATATTTGGACATCCTAACAGTCTCCTTGAAGCATGAAAATCTTGTTGGAATCAGGCGTTGCGAACTGGTGACAGGCGATGCGAACTTCGCTGCGAAATCATTTTCTGTAGCAGAGTCTTCTAAAGATTTGATCATAAATTTTCAACGGTGATGTGGGTTTTTATGAAATTGTTTGTGGAGGAGCATGATATTGGCATTGACACGATGACCAAAAATCAGCCCAACCCAGATTGGAATTTGAAAGATAAAATTACAACACAAGTGCACTACGAACTGGTTGAAAAAGAGGAAGGTTTAGAGGTTGTATAGATTGCAAACATCCCTGTGCAAATTCAAAGACATCATCATCAAGCCTATGTCCACCAGGTGCTCCATGAGAGCTTTCATCCTATTTGAGGGTCTAGAAATGGGTTTTGGTTGGCTTTCCTCTTGGTGTTGTGAACTCTATGTTGCAAATCCAACGTTGTGAACCCTATGTTCCAGCACTTTTTAAAAACCCATCTTCTGCATGTTTCTAAAGCTGCAAGCTTAACAAGTTATTAAACTACTATCTAGTATGTAGTGTACAATTGATCATCTGTGGGAGCCAACTTGAAATTTGGAAGTGTAGTGATGCTGTGAACAAATTTTGATGCTGATAAAAAACCTATTTTGTAGAGACCTACCTTTGTCTCCCTTCATTATAATTCTCAGTAGTATTTCCTTGGCCTTTCTATTTTAAGAATGCCTTGTCTTATTTCTGGATTTGTAATGAGTTGATATGTAAGAAGTTCTACACAGGAATAGCCTATTGGAAAAGTCATGTCATCAAAACCCTAATCCTTTGTATCCCATATTTCACATCTAACTATCATTTAATATTGCAGTAAGGTTTTATTTATACAGTATTTATGGACAATCAATAGAAAAGGAAGACTCACAAAGGAGGATATTCAGAGTTATAAAATGAAGAATTAGAACTTCCTTAAACAATATCAGTTTTTGACAAGTTTCTTGTTTATGCATTTTTGAAGATTTGAGGAAGGTTATCCTTATAAACCATATTTAGCTCATGGGATGTTCTCTTCTAGTCATATACCAAGATCATGAGTTGTTACAATAGTTTTTGGCACTAGAGATGGTTTTTGGAATACTTTAAGGCGTTTTCAAGTGAAACGGTCTGCTACAGGAGAGTTTGCAGTGTCGTCGCTGTGAACTGGTATTTTTGACAGTTTGTAAACAATTAGCATAGAGCAGAGCACGGTTTTGCTTGTAAATTTTATTACCAATATGGGTTCCTCTGAAATTTGGTGTGGAGGTAAACATGGTGGTTTGGACTTGCTGACAAAAACTCATCCTGACCCAGCTCATATTTTTGGAGAAATGATAAAAACATCACCTACAGGAAAGTTCTCAGCACATGATGTCATAGGTGTTGCGAACTATAACAGTTTGACAAATTCGAGCTAGGGGAAGGTTGTCGGTTGTGAAGGAAAGTTCGAATGGTATCCTAGGAGTTAGTTTGATATTAGGGACATTTGTTCCATCTCCAAATCAATCAGGATGACATGTTTCAAGAGGCATTTATCACAATAGGAAAGATCCTAGAAAATAGGTTTTTGTGAAGTTTTTGTTGGAATATTTTGTAACAAGACTCCTAAATGGAGGAGGATCTTATGTAACTCCTTGGTTTCAACCTTGTTAGGGTACAGATAGATCATTCACTTTAAATGAAAGGTTTTTTTTATGAGAAAAGGGTTGGATTCATGATCCAATAGAGGAGAGAGTTGGAGGACCAGTTTAGTTGCTCAATTATAAGCTTGAGGGCATGTTGTAATTAGCATTTTTGCCAATAGAGATTCATGAGAGTTGTGTATCATACATTGTTTTCTTTATTATCATTTTACCTTGTCATCTTGCTTGAATGGAATTTCAAGAATTGAAGATCAATGGTTGTTCACGAGGCTAGAGATTCATGAGGTGCAAATGATTTGTAGTAATTGCATCCTTTCATGATCTATGTTCTAGTTATCTTTTAAGTCATTTTTGCAGAGAGGATTTTGCTTGATGATATTGTTATTTTTGTTATCTTTCTTATACCTCCATCCATCAATTATATCCCTTTTGGTCTGGTATGATCTTGAGTGCCTCTGATCTGTAGGATGTGTTGACTCCATGCCTAATGGAATGACTTTGCAAGTTGTTTGCTACCCTCTTTCTTGCTCTTCCTTGTTGATCCACCCTTTTCAATTGATTTAATTTTGCAGGTTCGATGGTAGGAGAGAGACCTCCAATTTTGATATTGTCATATAATAGATATTTTGTTCCTATTGTGTAAACCAGATTTAAGACACTTTGTTTCTAAATCCTTACTTGTTGGTCTATACTTTGGGATTGCCTTCTGTGATTGACACCTTTTATGAGTTTTCCTGATCCATATCTCACCTTGATATAAACAATTATCTATAAATTCTGATGGGTACTGGGCATGCACTCATGCCAGTTTGAGTGTGACTCTCAGTGCTAACATTTTTGGCGTCGTTGTTAGGGACAACAATGAAGACACCTTCCATGGGTGAACTATGATGATTAGATCTAGCTTTAGATGGTGAATTGAAGCTAGACACTTTTAGACTTCTTATATTTCACCATGAAAAATCCACTCTTCATATATCTATTGGAGACTCCATTGTTTTGAAATGAACAAGATCCTAGCTAAAAGGTATGATTTCTATGATTTTTCAAAGATAGTCGGTTTTCCAAATCTAGTTCCTAGTAGAGATGAATGGGAAGGTTTCCTTCCTAGGTTTAGAGGGGAAAATTGGGAAATCCTAGCTAAGTTTTTACTATATTTTCATGAGTGCATACTTAAGCAGAAATTTATACATGAAGATGTCCTCATCAAATTGTTTACATACTCTTTAGATGGAGCAGGTTGTGATTGGTGTAGATCACTCCCGGTTTCTTGTATTACTTCACTAAGACATTTTCATGATGCATTTCATTTGTTTTTCAAAGAGAAATTTGCAGTTGATTTCCTTTATCAAGAATGTTGTTATGAATTCGATTTGATGAGTAAAGGATCAAATAGTCATAAAGAGTATGCTACAGTAGAAGAAAATTTTCATTATGATCAAGAGGTTGATGATCTTCAAAGTGATAGCCAAAATGTAGATACTTTTGACATTGTATCAAATGTATATACTATTTTAAGTTGTCATGAAAATCAAATTGTTTCCTTTGAGTATTCAAATGATAATGAGAAGATCGATATATCAACATGTGAAAGTTTTGAATCTGAGACATGAGAACACAATGAAGGAGATAATGAATAAATGCAACAACATTAGGGATTCTCTTTATCACCTACTTATGAGTAGAAAACTCCAAGGATCGGTGAGGAAATGGCAATCATTTCTATACTTGCACTTGCAACAAACATCAATCAACATATGAGTAGTTGTAAAGTATATGAGGCCCATAGTTTTATTAATGAATCAACCTTCACGGAGGAGCAAGATGGTTTTCTTAACCCATTAGAAATGCCTCTTCATAAGTTTCATGATCCTGTAGATTTTTACATAGAGTTTTATTTTTCAAAGGTTTCTAATGATCCAGTTGTTGGTATAATTTCAGATCATAGTTGTAAGTATCCATTTCTTAATAACCTCTTGTTGCAAGATTCATATCACTTGAAAATTATTTTGAACAGTTGCATGGAACGAGTTATTTTCATCAATTCGATACTCACCTGGCTGCATTGGAAGTATGAATTCAATTAAGCAAAGAAGCTCAGTTGGATAGATTATTGTAGGAATGTATATAAATAAGATTTCTATGCAAGCATTTGGTTTGCAGTGAGTGTTTTTCAGTTTTCAATAAATGATCACAGGTTCTCTCAAGGCATAGACAGAGTAGATATTACAGAGATGGGATGGATAAGGCATTGGAACTACATGTTCTTGGTATCTCACAGGGAGCATGCCATCCCTGTGGAGCTAGATGTTAGCACATAGAATTGTAGGGTAAAAAAGAACCACTTTGGGTTTTAATTTTTAGTTACACCTTTGATCCTTACAGCATTACCATGACATGTCACCTCTCAATTGTATTAAATGTTCTCTTTTTCATCATCCATCTGTTTAAATGTCAAGTTACAAACAGTTGTATGGCCTACCAACTCATTAGGAGAGTTCGCAGCATACTCAAGTGCTCCATTCATTCATTGCCATCATTACCTTTTTGTCATGCTAAGGGATTTCATTGTTTTTAGAGCCTATTTTTTAATAAATTTTTAGGGATCATGTCTTTGGACATCCTAATAGTCTCCTCGAAGCATGAAAATATTGTATGAATCAGGCACTACGAACTGGTGACAGGCGCTGCGAACTTCACTGCGAACTCATTTCTTGTAGCAGAGTCTTCTAAATATTTGATCATAACTTTTGAACAGTGATGTGGGTTTTTATGAAATTTTTTTGTGGAGGAGCATGATATTGGCATTGACCTGGTAACAAAAATTTATCCCAATTCACTTTGGCATTTTAAATATAAAATTAAAACACGAGTACGCTCTGAACTGGCACTGCGAACTAGTTAAAGAAGAGGAAGGTTTAGAATTTGGACAGCTTACAAACATCCATGTGAAAATTCAAAGACATCAACATCAATCCTAAGTCCACCAGGTGCTCCATGAGATTTCCCATCCTGTTTAAGGGTCCGGAAAGGGGTTTTGGTTGGATTTCCTCTTGGCGCTACGAACTCTGTGTTGCAAATCCAGCGATGGAAACCCTTTGTTCCAACACTTTTTAAAAACTCATCTTCTACATCTTTCTAAAGTTGCAAGATTAACAAGTTATTAAACTTCTATCTAGTTTGTAGTGTGCAATTGATCATCTATGGGAGCTGACTTGAAATTTTCAAGTGTAGTGATGTTGTGAACAAATTTTGATGTTGATAAAAAACCTATTTTGGAGAGACCTACCTTTGTCTCCCTTCATTATAATTCTCAGCGGTATTTCCTTAGCCTTTCTATTTTAAGAATTTCTTGTCTTATTCCTGAATGTGTAATGATTTGATATGTGTAGAAGTTATACACAGGATTATCCTATTGGAAAATTCTTGTCATCAAAACCCTAATCCTCTATATCCCTTGTTTCACGTCTAACAGTCATTTAATATTACAGTAAGGTTTTCTTCAAACATTATTTATGGACAATCGGCAGCAAAGGAAGAATCAAAAAGGAGGAGCTTCAGAGTTATAAAATTAAGAAGTTTAACTTCCTTAAAAAATATCATTTTTTGACAAGTTTCATGTTTATGCATTTTTGAAGATTTGAGGATGGTTGTCCTTATAGACCATATTTAGCTATTGGGTTGTTCTCTTCTAGTCATATACCAAGATCATGAGTTGTTGCAATAGTTGGTGGCACTAGAGATGGATTTTGGAATACTTTGAGGCATTTTCAAGTGAAATGGGCTGCTACCGGAGAGTTTGCAATGCCAGCGCTGCGAACTGGTATTTTTGACAGTTTGTAAACAATTAGCACACAACAGAGGAATATTTTGTTTGTAACTTTTTATTTCCAATCTAGATTCCACCAAAATTTGGCGTGGAGGTAAAACATGGTGGTTTGGACTTGCTGACAAAAATTCAGCCTGACCCAATTCGTATTTTTGGAGAAACGATAAAAACATCACCTACAGGAAAGTTTGCAGCGCATGTTGTCATAGGCGTTGCAAACTCTAACAGTTTGACAAATTTGAGATATGGGAAAGATGTCAGTTGTGAAGGAAGGTCCGAATGGTCTCCTTGGAGTTATTTTGATATGAGGGACATGTGTTCCATCTCCAAATCAATCAGGATGATATGTTTCAAGAGGAATTTATCACAATAGTCAAGATCCTAGAAAATAGGATTTTGTTAAGTTTTTGTTGGAATATTTTGTAACAAGACTCCTAAATGGAGGAGGATCCTATGTAAATCCTTCGTTTTGACCTCCTTAGGGTAGAGAGAGATCATTCACTATAAATGAATTTTTTTTTTATGAGAGAAGGGTTGGATTCATTATCCAAGAGAGGAGAGAGTTGGAGGGGCAGTTTAGTTGCTCAATTGTAAGCCTGAGAGCCTGTTGTAATTAGCATTTCTTCCATTACAGATTCATGAGAGTTGTTTACCATAATTTTTGTTCTTTATTATCATTTTACCTTGTCATCTTGATTGAATGGAATTGCAAGCATTGAATATAAATGGTTGTTCATGAGGTAGGAGATTCATGAGTTGCAAATGATTTGTAGTAATTGCCTCCTTTCATGATCTTTGTTCTAGTTATATTTTAAGTCATTTTTGTAGAGAGGATCTTTGTTTGATGATATTCTTCTTTTTTTTATATTTCTTATACCTCCATCCATCAATTATATCCCTTTTGGTTTGGTATGAGCTTGAGTGCCTCTGATCTGTAGGATGTGTTGACTCCATGCCAAATGGAATGACTTTGCAGACTGTTTTCTAACCTCTTTCTTGCTCCTCCTTGTTGATCCACCCTTTTAAATTGATTCAATTTTTCAGGTTTGATGGTAGGGGAGAGACCTCTGATTTTTATATTGTCATATAATAGATATTTTGTTCCTGTTGTGTAAAC
>ML799313.1:665956-680752 GCA_009831015.1 Picea engelmannii
AATCCACTAATAATACACTCATCCAGATATTGAAGAAAACTATTGACAAGAACCAAAGGAATTGACATTTAAATTTGACTGATGAGTTGTGGGAAAGAAGAATGACTCTGAAAGACAACACTGGAATGTCTCTGTATACATTGGTTTATGGGAAAGAAGAAAAAATTCCAATTAGCCTCAAACTCAATGATTTGAATTTTGTGGTTAATACAGAAGATGCAGAAGATAGTTCACCTATGCAAAGGAGGATCAACCAGTTGTTGAAATTGGAGAAAGAACAAAGTAAATCCCTAAATAGAATTTCTCAGAGATAGCAGAGTATCAAAATATAAGGGAGAACTGGTGTTACTCTGGAACAAAGCTAAGGAGAAACCATCGATGCACACAAAATTCGAAGCACTCTAGATTGGACAATACATCATCGAAAAGATCTTAGGTTTTAATTCTTATATGCTCAAAGACATGAAGGGTAAAATATTAATGTTGCATGTTAATGGGAAACATTTGAAAGGTTTCTTCACCTAAAACTTTCTCATTTCCCTATACATAAATTTTATTTTTCATTTATCCAGTCTTTCTATTCTTACCTTTAACTCCATAGCCCAATGGATTGAAGCGCCTGGTCATAAATATTATGGATTCTTGACAACCCACGGGGGGTTATCATCCTCCAGTTGGAGCCAGTTTTTGAGATCAATTCCTTCTTCTGAAATTTCTTTTCCTTTTCTATTTTCCCAACTTCCTTTTTTCCATTTCTTTTCCCTCTTATATACCTACCCTTATTCCCCTTTTTCTTTTTCCCTTCTTTTATCCCTTTCTAGTTACCATACTTAGTAGCATTTCAAAAATTGGTGGATTCGCAGGTCCTCATCCCCATCCATGTTCCTATGTCATGAGTCTGACTGACCGCCTTGTTATAACATACTTAACCCTTTTTGCAACTTCATAGGTTCACAGGTTATGGCCTTCATCTTCCAAGTTCTGCGATCTCCACTTTACACCCAAAGGTCCATGATCTACATTATGAATTTTAGACTCAACGCTAGTACCAAGCCCCTAAATATTTCATTTATCCTGTATCCAAGTCCGACCAACCACTTTGCAACACTTAGCTTATTTTTTACCATTCACAAACGCGGGTTCACGGGTTCGCGGGTTCAAAAACGGCTCCATGTTCAAAATTTATCTTTTATGTCCCCTTCATATTCGTACTTTTCCCAATATTTATTAAGTGTGATTTAATGCTAACAACTTATCATGCAGGCTCTGAATATATCGTCATTAATAGTGAAGGGCTCGAGGATATTTTTCATTAAATTGCATTAAATCATGATTTTCCAAATGATATATTATTGTTATCTCTCCAAAAGGATTCATTTCAAGTTATTATCCTGCTGAAAGAACACTCTCTTTAATCTATGGCAACAACAGTTAGACATCAGTTATGTGGTGATACTGTGAATATTTTTTTTCGTTAAGATCAGAAATTTCAGTGGTCCAGAGCATATTCATATTATTCATCTCCTCCTGCACAAAAAGACGTAATATGGCCATCTGAAATTTCTCGCACAGGTTGTTTTCCTGATGTATTCGACTCCAAAGAAATTTTTGCATAGTGCGTTGAGCAGTACATGTTGATCCAGTGAATTATACAACTCCAATATCATTCCCGCATTTCCCTTTCACGAAATTATTTTGTAAGATGTTGAATCTCCCAGAGCCAACACTTACCTTCAAAGAAGAAGACTGCAAAGATTTTCTAAAGAAACATGGAAATGGCCTGGATCTCTTGTCTGGGTTTTTGGAGAATCTTGCGTCTGTTCCAGAAGACAAAACCAGGATTCAGGTCGACTCTTTTAAAAACCCCTTTCGGGAAATCGCTTGTTTGTTTACCAGGTTGACAGGTTAGGAAAGCACTGCTACCATTTCTCGCATGATTCTTTATATTTTATATTTTAAAGTTAAATAATAGGCTATCTTTGAATGGGGAAAATTGATTTACATTGAAATCTCATCCAAGTTATCACATTACAAAAGGGACAAGAAATTATTTAGGGATTCCTATTTGGTATTTGCGATAGTGTATTGCTGTCAATTTCCAAAATTGACTGTGTGTAAGAGGGTGAACTGTGAAATAGATCCAGTTACCTTTTGGTATGAGGCATTGTGGAGAAACAAGACTTCTATGTATTTTTACAAATTTTACAATGATTTTGTCTCAGTGTTCAAAGGACTGTTGTTTGGTAAAAATATCCCCAGGATATTTGACCAGGCTAATAAATTCTTGGAGAAAAAGTGAACAATAGAATAGATGGAAAATCACAGTGTCATAAGTATATTTTTTTCCAAAGAAAAACCCTCTTTTATTCCATACCATGTATCTAATAATTTTTTTCTTACGGAGGTGGAAATGAAATACAATTTCTGGCTGCATTTTTTCCATGAAAAAAGGAAAAAGCAATTCATCCCCTTGCCATGGAAAATTGGAGATTTCATATTCAGAAACATAAATAAAATTGATGAGTTTATTAATCACTTCAACAATGTAAATTTGAATTATGTTGAAAAGATAAAGGGGTTTGACCCTAACAAAATATGTGTGGAACATATGTTGTTAGTAGGATTCAACAACTCATTCATTCATACTATCTTGAATGAAGAAGAAGATAACAACCAAGGCACTCCTGTACACAATGTTGGTGACTTGGAAATAGTACTTAGTACTAATGAGTTTTACAAGAAAAAAGGAAAGGGTCCCAGTGAAAAGAGCGCCTAGTCTCCAGTTGTTACTCCTAAAACTACCACATCCTAGAGAAATGATCCAATGGCTCACCCAACTAGGAACATTACCAACAGTAGTTCAAGTTGTGGAGGAGAGAAGAATCCCCCCCTCGAAAAATCGAGGGCTCACACAAGCTTCCTCTGAGAAAAAAGATGAAGAATGTAGTGCAAGAGGAAGAAGAGAATCTCATAGAAAATGACATCAATAGCTTCTCTCTTGAAGACATGGAGCTCGAGGCGGATATTGAGAAAATGTTTCCCATAATTGATCAGACAGGAAATATGGCCCAACAAAATTCATCATTAGATATCGTTAAGAATGAGACTTTCAGTGAAGAAGAGTCATTTACTTTCCAACGTGTTTTTTTTACAAGGAATCTAAAAAATTGATTATAGAAAAAGGTGATCAGAAAAATAAGAAGGGGAAATCTCGCTCAGAGGTTGACCTAAAAGACATGTGATCATCCCAAATCTCTAAAATTCACTGAGAAACTGGGGATTATCTTGATGATTCTATTGGTGGTCTGGAAGCAGAAAACTAAGTTAAAAGAAAGGATCAGAGAGTTGGAATATGCCTTAATTCCTCTTCCAATTATTTTCAGTCCTTTGTCAATGGTCAAACCTAACACACTCGTTGTTAAGTTGAAAGGATCTTCAAGCTTACTCACATCAGTTAGGAGTTATGTAGAAAGAAATATTAAGAAGAGAATGTCATTAATAACAGAGGCATGGGAGGTTTCGAAAAATATTATTTCTTTTGGCTCGAGGGCACATGACACCCATGAATATCTGTCAGTTGATCTAAAGAATAAACAAGGTTTTTACATTGATTTTGTATTACCATTTGGAATCAAAGTCTCTAACATGAAGGAACTGAGAATAAGAGAGGAATATTTTCCTTCCCCAAGTTGAATAAAACAGCTAAATGCTTGCTGGAAGGAAAAGATTAAAAATTTGAATAACAGTCTTCAAGCATGCAGCAAAGACATACTGAAAAGGGAAGAATTGTTCAAGAGGCTCACGGAGATAGACGTAGCAGGAGGTACTAACGAATTATAGGACCCTAAATTAATTCTCGACTCAATGTTCCTAACAAAGAAACAAGTTGAGATATTTAAAGGGTTATCAGTTGAAAATTTTTATGGCATACTCGAATATAATGAAGATGACATAGACAATTGGCTAGTGGATTATTCCATGAAAAATCAAGATATTGAGGAAGAAGTACATGGTATTTATCTTGAATTAAGAGACTTGGAAGGTGAGTTATTCAACATTAAAATACGTCATGAGATAAACGTCACATCAATGAAAAATTATATTGAAGAATGGTTCAAAAAAGAAATTGACAAATTAACCAACGAAGGGAAAGAAACAGTTGAGACGATTCCTGTAAACGTCGATGAAGACAATAAAAGGAAAGAATCAAGCAAGTGAAACCACGAGATACCATCATAGTAAGTTCATGCTGATCACATATTTCTTTCTTTATCAGTTCTTTCATCCAGTTACTCCGCTTCTTTTACTAGAAAGGTTTAACCGAAGTCTGATAACTTCTCCCTGTCGTCTTTCCAAGTCTTGTTGTTCTATTATTTCCCACCATCCTCCTTCTACAAGATTAATTCTTGCTTATATTTTCTTTATGGTCTGTGGGAGCCCTAATCTCGGTCCTAAGAACAAACGCATTTAAATTTCAAGGCTTTGTAAGAGACTATATATTTTTCAAAAAATCCAAGAGAGTTATTTCAGGATCATTTTTTACTGTTATTTGTAACTCTGAGTTTTGAGTATAAAGTATTTGAGATTGATCTATAATTATATTTATTTGAGCTTCCCATATTTCCACTCTATTAAAGTTATCTTATGCATGCAAACCATCTAATTTTTATTTTATGTGATCAGAAATATTTAGTTTAACTATGATGGATGTGAGAAAATTTTGTCTATATTTCTCAAATGTATGAAGTATGCGGTTCCTGGTCATTTTTCAGGAACTCTCTTTAAAAAAGAAAACAAAACATTTTATTTCATGTTATTTTTTCTTGTTATATTTATATTTATTTGATTACCTCGACGGACTTCTGCAAAGTCCTATATTCTGAAAATCTAGAGTCTCGAGAAAATATTAAAATAAAGAGGAGTACCACCTCTATAAAAATGCAGGGGGATTTTTATCCTCGTGAGGTTGTCATTTTGGTCCTTATGGATTCAAGCGTCAACAGTGCCTTTGGTAGGGCTACACACTAATTCATGTGTTACAAAAGTAGATTGATGTAATAATATGGTTGAAGTGAACTTAACTAGAGACATCCATTAAAACCTCCAACTACCCACCTATGCTAGAATCTTCCGCTAAAAAAGGAGAAGGGAGAAGTGGTTTTGGAAAAAACTTTTCTAATTGATGTTTTCCTTGTAGTGCCTTCATCTCAACCACTTTCTAACTCGACATAAGTTAGACCCTTATACTGATATTCTCTTTCATGATTCCTTTCCTAGTCATGGTAAGAAGCTCTAGGGACACAAACCATTAGCCAAGAGACTATTGGATAATGACACAGTCATTGAATTTCCCAGCCACCATTGGCAAGTCTAATGGGGTTTGTCTCGCTATTATCTCAACATGAAATAGACTATGTATTACCTATGTCATCTATATTTTCCTAAGATTAACTCTCTATTATAGTCCAACAATATAAATTTGCATTGGAATCCTCTCAAAAAAACACATTGTTACCCCCAACCTAGGGGTAACTAAGGAGATCATGTCTTGAGGCCCATAGGTTGTATACATGGAGTTTCGAGATCTAGATGGACATAAGATAGCCCTGGAGGGGCCCTTCGTTTCATTAGTACATCTTACACATCACCAGTAGCAACATCCACCACATTGGCCTAGTTCCCACAAGGAAGTGGGTCTTGCTCCATGAGGTAATGAGTCCAGGTATCATGTTACGTATCACTCTGATATTTAAATCATTTGAACATGTTGCAAAGGATATTTCTTTATTTCAAAACATTTTATGGGAATTTATGTTATTTTCATTATTTAAACCTGAGGGGGGTGTCATTATGTCCTAGTAAGTTGGTTGCCTCGGGAATAGGTTGCTAGTGGGTGATTCCTTGAAAATTCATCGTATGTTCCCTATATACTTGTCACTTTCCATAATTTTTCCTTCCATCCCCCTAGCCTTTTTGGATCTTCAGGTGTATTGACCCAAGAAGGGATTGTACCTTACCTCATGGGAAGAAGGGGCTAAAGTCTCAGAGGGTAAAAGTAGTTGGAAAAAGATAAAATCCAATCATAAAACCTTTGAGATGCTTCACCTAGGGATCCCTGAGAAAGAAATGAAATTCTTCTTTGTAAGAAATCGGGGACCTCCAAAATGAATGAATGAATACTCTAGGTGTTAGTTTGGGGATAGGAGGTCTCATCACGAGTCGGCCTATCATGATCAGAGGTATTTAGTGGTATGAAATTACCATCATATGGTCACCAAGCCAGGGTAGTGGCTCTCAGTTACATGACTGAGGGAAAGGGGTCCTCATCACAATCCAGCCTTCTCATTTCCACGAGGTATTTGTGAATAACATTGTCATATATGGACACCAAGCCAGGATAGTTGCCTCCAAGTAATTCCTTGAAACATGAAAGAAAATGTTAGGAACAATGGAAAATAAATGGGCTTGGAAAAATTTTCATTGCGGACAAAGGGTGACTCACCCTCCACAAATGCACCCATTGGTAATAAAATACAAACCGTTGTATGTCATGAACCCCATGCCCAAAAGTTTACCCCACACCATCTCACATACACACATGACTAGGATAGGCTCCACCTAGTAATCACCGTAGACCTAGGAGTTATTGACCCAATAGGGCATCTTGAGACCCTTCCCAAACCTAAATTTTCCAAGTTGTATAACGTCCATGAGCATTTGTTTGGTTTAGGGGGGTTTGATGCACATGTTCAGGTGATTTGATTATTAGATGTGATTTAATTTCTATGATACTTGTGACTCACAGACCCCTGGAGGGTGTACTTTTTGTATTTGTAGGACTTTTCCCGATGGAAACATATTCAAAATAAGATGATTAGTTCGGACCTTCATGAGGGCTTGAAGCCCAAGGATGGATGTAGAGACCCCAGGCTTGGGGCAAGACAACGATGACCGATTTTCACAGCAAAGGAGGATGTTTCCTTTGTAGGCACTCTGGTAGGCCTGGATGATGAGTTTCCACCCTTCCCCACATGGACATTAGCCTTTGGAGGCCTTGGACATCACCCTAGTATCCCATGATGTCACTTAGGGCTAGGGTTTTACAGTGAGAAGTTTGACTGCATCTCTAGCACATGTGACATGGAGGAGGTCCTTTGGAGGCCTAACGTTTTTCTATATGACCTCAACGCTTCATGGAGAATGCCTAATGTCACCCTAGGAAGGATTGTGTCACCATATTTAGGGTTTATTTTGTGAAAAAATATTTAATTTTAAATTTTAAGACCCAAATTGACATGTAGGCTCTGTCTTGTGAAAAGACACAACTTTTGGGTAAATTAGCCAGGATTTCCCATATAAATATGGCTGGATAATTTCATTTTTTCATAATAACTCACCTCTCACAAGAGGGGGACTGAAATTGGCACCCTTTTTTGGGTACTTGGCCTAAATATTGAGGCATACTTGCTTGGAGACTTGTTTGGATGCATTTTGGATCATTTCTTGGTGGAATTTTGGAAAATCTAAGGTTTTTTATGCTTGATTACTCTTGGTGAAGTAATTAAATATGAAATTATCATTTCATGATAAATATGTATGGTGTGTTTACTTGTTCATATTTAATATTATGAAATTGCTTACTTAAAAAGCCTAGGAGTAAGAAACATAAGGTGCTTCTTTCTTGCTCTTTGTTTTGCTAGTCTTTCTTAAGAATATATTGTCTCTTCTTAGGGTCCTCAAGGATCAAGAATGATATAGAACCTAAAGGTTCATCAATATAGGGGGTTCACTTAATTTTTTCACCATTCACACCTTTTATTCTTCTGAATTTATCCCTAAATATTTTGCTTTGTTGAATTCATCACCTTCACATCATGTTCCTAGGCATAGGGTTAAAACTTACCTAGGGATAATTATTCTAGGAGATGAATTAAGGGTATTTATGCAAGAACCTATTGAAATTTGTATTTAGCTTGAAATTTTTTACTTTGCATAGGTTCATACCACATTTAAGGATGAGATTTTGGTACGCATGCTTGATTTTGTTGTTGATGTAGCTTAGGCATGGACATTGTTAGCAATGGTTAAGGAAAATAAGATATATCTTGTGGAGCATAAGTCTATTGTGATGGAAATGGATATGAATATTATGGAATTTGATAAGGATATAATTTAAATTGTGGTTTTTGGGGTGCCCAAAAACTAGCTTCACAATTTGAATGGTACATCGATATTGAAGATCTATACCCTATTGAAAAATGATACTATTAAATTGCATTGTTGATTTATATCCTCTAAATTCCTTCCATTTTATTCACATGCTTCCCCTTTCTTATTGGAGAGGGAATGTCCCTTATTCACATCTTATATATATAACGCAAGCATATCCATTTTTTGAGATAATTTACCTATGTACTCTTCTTTGGAAATGAGGATTGAATTATTTCATTACTTGGTTAAACATAAGAGCCAACTTATTGAATTTCTCAAAGTCTATTTCTTTATGTCTCCTCATGTCACTAGATATAGCCAAATATGCACATCATGTTTAGAAATTGTATGAATATAGTATTCAATGTTAGTGCATTGATCACAACATAAAAGCACATATCTTAAAGAATCCCTCATTGTTTCATCATCCGATTATTTCACTTTGAGGATTCACTCTTTAAACCTTAAGTGCATGAGGCTTTCTAATACATTTTTTCATAGAAGGAATATAATCTCTTACTTTCCCATGTATTTATTCTTTCAAGTGAGTACTCAAGTACCTTATTAGTCACCCATGTATTTCCCCCCTCTTCTCCAATTTTCAAAATGGAGGACGATAGTAATCATTATCCAAAATATTGATTGGTAACCCGGGGGGATTAGTTGGATTTGATCCTTATACCTTCGTGAAATTTCTCACAAGTGGATATACTAATCAAGATAACCATTGGGGATAATATTTTCCTAATGTGTGTGTGTGTGTGAACAAGGTTTTTCATTTATTATTGACTAGATATGGTGTCCTTAAGAAAGGATTAAAACTATGTAAGTGCTCCATCTGTTAAGGTAGATGGAAACAATCTCAAAATCTATTATTTTGAGGCATACCCCATGGTGTGACATAATATTTAAATTCAAACAAATTCTTGCATGGATCTTTTTATTTGCGCAATGAAAGAGGGATAAATCACCCAAGATGTTTGATGTATTACCCCATCTCTTATCAAACGTATTTCCATAATGGGAAAACCAAACCTTCTAATGAAATTATGGTTGTTTATTGTTGTTACACATACCTTTATAGTTTGGTCCTTGATTGTCTTGTATACTCATATATGTTGTTGGGTGCATATTAGTTATTAACTCCATTAGGGAAAATAAGGGATTTGAGTACTCAGGGAATGAAAATAAACATTTATGATCATTTAAAACCCACCCAAGGTGTTTCATATTCTCTAAATCCTCAAAGAGATGCCTCATAGTTCTCTAAAGACCTAACATCTCTAACTATATGGGCACCATAGAGGCCACTTTGAAAAAATTGTTAGAAGGGAGAAGATGTCTCTAAAACTATTGTGACATTTTTACTTAGTTGTGAATGGAGAGGAGGGGTGGGTCTAGGGTTTATTATTTTCTAAACCAATTAGAGGTGGATCCTTAGATGAACATTTACCTCTAATGAGTTTGGATATAAAACACATTGTATCTCCTTGCACTTTATGGTGTCTATAAAAAGTATCGTTATAAAGAAAAACCAACATTGTGTTCCCTATCGATATTATATATGAATGTATGCGAGAATGTGTAAGCATATTGTTATGCATTGTATCTATAGAAAGTGGGAATGTTGATATACAACAAACTATAGAACCCATCAAATAAGTTGTGTCTACATTACTAATATTAACCGATATTTTAAATTGAAGGATTGCATATAATATAAATTACATCCAAAAATGAAAGAAATGTTGGCTACAATTAGAAAAATAATTTTGTCATCTTCATCTTACTCAAATATATTTATCTAAACACATTGTTGGTATTAGAGACAAAAATTGTCATATAAAAAAGGATTCTCCTAGGGAATTAAAACTTGCAACTACAACTACATACTGAAAAGAGGAAAAACACACAAACCAAAATAAAGAATGATCCCCAAATGTACCTAACACGAGTTCTCTCCCTATACTTATACATATATTGGGAATGTTTTATTATGATCATATGTTGTCAACCATATAAGAAATTCCAACCCATAATTTTCGAGAAGAATATTCATTGGTATGGAAACCATGTGTCACCTATCGAAGGCTCAATCCTGCCCATTTAAGTGCCCTCTTCCTTCACTTAATTGGTGGGATTCTCCCCAACTCCTAAATTCCATTTTAGTGAGGCATTAATGATTTTTTGAGTTATAAACCAAGACTAACGATATGTTAAGATAGTTTGTATGATTTAAACTAGTGTAGATCCACCTTAACTACAAATCTATTAAGCACTAAGAGTGATAAAAAATAAATCAAGATACAAACTTTCTAATATTTAAAAGATCAAGATTAAGATAGATCTATGTTGGTATATTCTATCATTATGGTTGGATATTTTTTACATTATTTTTTATTATTATGGTCATAGTTTTTCATGATTGTGAGATATTAATATCTCACAAAAATAAGACAATATGATCTAGTGAAAATTGGACTCATCATGCCCCAACTTACATTAAACAGTGCCTACTAAATAATTAATCAACCAATTCTAGTCCAATCAATTACTCCAAGAGAGAATATGGGGTTCAAGTAATGATCCAAATTGGATCATTATTGTTTTTCATCTATATTAATTCTTTATGGATGAAAAAAATTGGAGGAATCAACTTGCAAATCCATTTTAGTGGTTGGTCCTAATTTGGAAATTTTGGTCCAAAAAACCATCTGAAATCTTCCGATGCCATTTTGAGGCATAAAAATACACTTTTTTATGGTAAAAACCTTAATATGTACGAAGTGGATATATTATAAACACCAATACATTTCCAATGGTGCAATAATCACCTCAATTAGAGCTCGAATGTGAAAGTTATGCCTCCCACAAGTTGACCTACCGTATTGATAACCATGGTGCGAGTGGATGCTATGTCAAACACCATTACTTAAACGTGTGGGGCTAGCCACATAATGGATTTTATAGAAAATTATATAATTTTCAATCCTCGTCACTAATTGAGGGTTGAGGAATTCAATACCTTAGCCTTAGACGGTTATCAAGCTATATTAAATATAGTGTCACTAGGAGGACAAAGGGTTCCATTCTTTTGCATTGTATCTTGTTCCATAGGTGAGAAAAAAATATGAGAGTGGTATTATGTGAGTATAAAATAGGGGGAGAGATTATATAGCAGTGATACAGGCCACGGTGTCAAAGGAAACTCCATAGAGAGTGCCTCTTTCTTTGTACTTGCATTTGAAGAAAAGAGCACAAAGAGGCCTCGCCTTCTAGCTAGGTTTTCTCATGTATTGGGTTTCCTAGGTCATATCTTGTGTTTATTTGTGGATGGTGTGTGAGCATTTATTTATGTTCTCTATTTTTTCGTATTTCATCTATTACATACATTTAAGTAGAAAAAGCCAGTAATTAAAGAGATCTAAAGAAAACTAACCTTCATAATAAATATTTCAGTAATTTTATTAGATATGTTGTGATGAACTATCTGGTGTAATATCCACAGTAGTTTACGGATCATATTAGCATCAGAGCAGGTTTTATTAGCGTATTTGTGGAAAATTGCAGGGATTCACGAATCAATTTAAGAAGAAAGTCGCAGAACCCCAGCCATGGTCGAATAGTTTGTTCATAACAACCCTCGAGATCCAATAGAGGAGATATTTGCGATGCTGGAAGAGAAATTTGCTAACATATCCCACAATATGTCCCTCCTCATGGCATCTTTAGCAAGAAAGCTTGGAATTTTTGGAGAAGTTGGATGATCGAAATCAGATATTGAATCAGATTGGAAACCAAGGGATAATGAAGATGTTGGCAAATATTTAACAGACAGAGAATGGAAAATATTTAACAAACAGCGAATGCTTGTCATTGATGGCAAGTACAAAAGTAATGATGGTTGTAGCAATGATCAACAGGCAAATAGAAGATAAGTCCAGGAAGATCGAATGATTGAAGGCAACGCAACATTGACAAAATGATCGAAGGCCTGAGAAGCATTTCTGATCGTTGGATCCCATCCAAAATTCCCGACATCATGAGGGCCGTCAGATCTGAATAAAGACAAGAAGAGCGCGTTGAAGAGGAGGATAGATCTCAGGCGTTAGATCTGAGTGCAGGGTCCGACCACCGTTGGATTGAGGAAAACCTACACGATCTTTAAAAGTGAAAGGAGTAGAGGGCTCACAAATCTTGAAAGCAGGAGGACCGTCCATCTCAGGGGGTTATGTGGACCGTTGATCCGACTCCCTGTCAGAGTTTCGAGGATCGCGTGTTGGATATGTCAAAGAAACAATGCAACAGGAATCCCGATTTCTCGATATGAAAAATCTCGACGTAATCTGAGCCGTCAAATCAATATCACATCTGAACCGTTGATCTGACTCCCTGTCGGAGTTTTGAGGATCGCGTGTTGGAAATGTCAAAGAAACAATGCAACAGGAATCTCGATTTCACGATATGCAAAATCGCGGCGTAATCTGAGCCGTGAAATCAAGATCACATCTGAACCGTCGATCTGACTCACGTCAGCAAACCACATCAGCTAGGAACACGTGGCACAACCAGGTAATGACAAGTGTCAGGCTGATTCAACATGCCAAGCACATGTAAGTCACGAATCAGGGTGACACGTGGCAGTTATTTAACACATGTGACGTCAGCAGACTTACACCATGTTGGAGTTTCGGGGATCGAGAGTTGGACATGTCAAATATTATTGACATCAAGAATCTCGATATCGCGATATGTGAAATTGCGATGTAATCTAAGCCATCAGATTAAGGTTGAATCTGGACCGTTGATTCCAGCCCTTGTCGTAGTTTCGGGAATCGAGAGTTGGACATGTCAAAGATTATTGACATCGGGAATCCCGATATCGCGATATGTGAAATCATGATGTAATCTGAGCCATCATATTAAGGTTGAATCTGGACCATTAATTCTATCCCTAGTCGGAGTTTCGGGGATCGAGAGTTGGACATGTCAAAGATTATTGACATCAGGAATCTCGATATCGCGATATGTGAAATCGTGATGTAATCCGAACCGTCAGATCAAGATATGATCTGGATCGTTGATTCGACTTCTTTACGGAATTTCGAGGATCGGGATTTGTAAGTGACAAGAACATTGAACATCAGGAATGTTGAAATGTCGAAACCCATTTTAAAGGCAAGTTTAATAAAGTTCATCCAACGGTGCGGATAAATTGGAATCTGTTCGGAAGGTTATTGTTCTCTCTCACAGTTAACCCCTCAGTTACGAATCTGTTAGTGAAATGGACTCATGATTGCAAATCAGTTAGCGTTTCAGTTGGCGTTTCAGTTGCTCAGATAGTTGTCTTTCTTTTGCCTAAGGAGTTGGGAAGTTGAACCGTCGTGTAGCTGTGAATAAAAGAAAATGAGACAGATTGTGTAGGGTTGGTTGTTTTGTATGAGAAAAGAATGAAATCGTAAGAAAAGTAAAAGGAGAGAATGCGCAGGAGAAGATTGAGCATATGTGCAGTATGAGATTAAATGCAGAGTAGAATAAAAAAACAAGTTGGAGCAGAGAAGAATGAGACAACGAGTCGATGCAGAGTATACCCGCTGAATAGACAGAGAAAGAGAAGAACAATAGAACAGTTTCTAGAAGACCAGATTTTCAGAACAAAGAAAGATTGCTATGAATTGTTTTATCTGTGTAGTTGACTATTTATTTATTTATTAACATTATAGGGAGGTTGGGAGGTACTCGGGAAGACTATTTTCCTCAGAGGTTCAAGTGGGAGCTTGAACACAGGAAGTTGTAGCTTCCATATGGTTGCAGCCAGAGAAACCAGGGTGGCAGGGTGGTGCAAGGGAGAACAAGTGTTCTCTGTTATACAGGTTGGAGCCTGTGTAATTGGAAGTTGGTGCTTCCATCCAGTTGGTGCTGGAACATTCAGGAAGTTGGTGCTTCCATCCAGTTGGTGCTGGAATATTCAGGGAGTTGGTGCTTCCTTCTAGTGGGTGCTAGAATATCAGAGAGTTGGTGCTCTCAAACAAGTTGCAGCTTGTAAAACAGAGGTAGCAACCTCACATTGAGTTGGTGCTCAATTAAAGGTGATGTACAGAACTTAAAATAATGCCTATCATTTCGAAGAAGAAGAGGTTTTCTCCCTTTATGGGTTTCCTCGTGAAAATATGTCTCTGTGTATACCTTGTGTGTGACTGATGCTTTTTACTTTTACTGTCCATATGCTACATAATGTTGACAATCACTTGAAGAAAGATTAAGAATTTTTTAATAGACTAAAAATTGTTTAAGCTCAAAGACAACTGATTCACCCCCCCCTCTCAATTGTATTAGTAATTTCAACAATTGGTATCAGAGCGGGTTCCTTTTATTCAAAGGTAGATCTGTAAGCTTAAACATGACAAGTCATGAAGGGACTTCAGCCTCTAATCCCCCTCTGTTTGATGGAACAAATTTTACCTTCTGGAAGATTAGAATGAGAACATACTTAATGGCCTTGGGTGCTGATGTTTGGGATGTAGTAGAGACTGGATATACAAAGCCTGTTGTGCTAGCCTCCAAGGATGATAAGTTAGAGTTTAG
>ML799313.1:685078-710510 GCA_009831015.1 Picea engelmannii
AACACTAGTGCCATTAGTGTTTCCAAGAATCATGTTCTTCATTCCAAGACTAAGCATATTCCAATCAAGTACCATTTTCTCAGAGAACAAGTTACAAACAGAATTCTTCAACTGAATTATATACCTTCTACAGAACAGATTGTTGATATCTTTACTAAACCATTAGGAGCGACCCCTTTTGGATACCTTCGTCAAAAGTTGGGGGTTATAATCTCTTGTGTCTAATATGTTCACCTGGTCAGGGGGAGTACTTATTGAATATCTGGTGTATTTCCAAGATACTTATAGTCGACAGGGGGAGTATTTTTTGCAACAGATCAGGGGAAGAATGTTTTTTCTTTGACATTGATGTCAAAGGGGGAGAAAAGGAGTTTGGGAGAAGAGATCTGAATGCATGTGGGTGCTTGTATTTCCATCAATGCCAAAGGGGGAGATTGTTGGAAAATATTTAACAGACAGCGAATGTTTGTCATTCATGGCAAGTATAGAAGTAATGATGGTTGTAGCGATGATCAATAGGAAAATAGAAGATAAGTCCAGGAAGATCGAATGATCGAAGGCAACGCAACATTGACAAAATGATCGAAGGCCCGAGAAGCATTTCTGATCGTTGGATCCCATCCAAAATTCCCGACAGCATGAGGGCCGTCAGATCTGAATAAAGACAAGAAGAGCGCGTTGAAGAGGAGGATAGATATCAGGCGTTAGATCTGAGCGCAGGGTCCGACCACCATTGGATTGAGGAAAACCTGCAAGATCTTTAAAAGTGCAAGGAGTAGAGAGCTCACAAATCCCAAAAGCAGGAGGACCATCCATCTCAGGGGGTTATGTGGACCATTGATCTAACTCCCTCTCGAAGTTTCAAGGATCGCGTGTTGGAGATGTCAAAGAAACAATGCAACAGGAATCCCGATTTCTCGATATGCAAAATCCCGACGTAATCTGAGCCGTCAAATCAAGATCACATCTGAACCGTTGATCCGACTCCCTGTCAGAGTTTCGAGGATCGCGTGTTGGAAATGTCAAAGAAACAATGCAACAGGAATCCCGATTTCGCGATATGCAAAATAGCGATGTAATCTGAGCCGTCAAATCAAGATCACATCTGAACCGTCGATCCAACTCACGTCAGCAAACCACGTCAGCTAGGAACACGTGGCACAACCAGGTAATGACAAGTGTCAGACTGATTCAACATGCCAAGAACATGTAAGTCACGAATCAGGGTGACACGTGGTAGTTATTTAACACATGTGACGTCAGCAGACTTACACCATGTCAGAGTTTCAGGGATCGAGAGTTGGACATGTCAAAGATTATTGACATCAGGAATCCCGATATTGCGATATGTGAAATCGCGATGTAATTTGAGTCGTCAGATTAAGGTTGAATCTGGACCGTTGATTCCAACCCTTGTCGGAGTTTCAGGGATCGAGAGTTGGACATGTCAAAGATTATTGACATCAGGAATCCCGATATCGCGATAAGTTAAATCATGATGTAATCTGAGCTGTTAGATTAAGGTTGAATCTGGACCGTTGATTCCAGCCCTTGTCGGATTTTCGGGGATCGAGAGTTGGACATGTCAAAGATTATTGACATCAGGAATCTGGATATCACGATATGTGAAATCACGATGTAATCTGAACCGTCAGATCAAGATATGATATGGATCGTTGATTCGACTTCTTTACGAAATTTCGAGGATCGGGATTTGTAAGTGACAAGAACATTGAACATCAGGAATGCCGAAATGCTAAAACCTGTTTTAAAGGCAAGTTTAATAAAGTTCATCCAACGGTGCGGATAAATTGGAATATGATCGGAAGTTTATTGTTCTCTCTCACAGTTAACCCCTCAGTTACGAATCTGTTAGTGAAACGGACTCATGATTGCAAATCAGTTAGCGTTTCAGTTGGAGTTTCTTTTTCCTAAGGAGTTGGGAAGTTGAACCTTCGTGTAGTTGTGAACAAAATAAAATGAGACAGACTGTGTAGGGTTGGTTGTTCTGTATGAGAAAAGAATGAAACCGTAAGAAAAGTAAAAGGAGAGAATGCGCAGGAGAAGATTGAGCATATGTGCAGTATGAGATGAAATGCAGAGTAGAATAACAAAACAAGTTGGAGCATAGCAGAATGAGAGAACGAGTTGATGCAGAGTATACCCGCTGAATAGACAGAGAAAGAGAAGAACAGCAGAACAGTTTCTAGAAGACCAGATTTTCAGAACAAAGAAAGATTGGTATGAATTGTTTTATCTGTGTAGTTGACTGTTTATTTATTTATTAACATTATAGGGAGGTTGGTAGGTGCTCAGGAGGACTTTTTTCCTCATAGGTTCAAGTGGGAGCTTGAACACAGGAAGTTATAGCTTCCATTTGGTTGCAGCCAGAGAAACCAGGGTGGCAGGGTGGTGCAAGGGAGAACAAGTGTTCTCTGTTATACAGGTTGGAGGCTATGTAATTGGAAGTTGGTGCTTCCATCCAGTTGGTGCTGGAACATTCAGGAAGTTGGTGCTTCTATCCAGTTGGTGCTGGAATATTCAGGGAGTTGGTGCTTCCTTCTAGTGGGTGCTAGAGAAACTAGAGAGTTGGTGCTCTCAAACAAGTTGCAGCTTGTAAAACAGAGGTACCAGCCTCACATTAAGTTGGTGCTCAATTAAAGGTGATGTACAGAACTTAAAAGACTTCCTATCATTTCGAAGAAGAAGAGGTTTTCTCCCTTTATGGGTTTCCTCGTGAAAATCTGTCTCTATGTATACCTTGTGTGTGACTGATGCTTTTTACTTTTACTGTCCATATGCTACATAATGTTGACGATCACTTGAAGAAAGATTAATATTTTTTTAATAAACTAAAAATTGTTTAAGCTCAAAGACAATTGATTCACACCCCCCCTCTCAGTTGTATTAGTAATTTCAATAGAAGACCCATAAAAGGAGTCACAGAAATAACTCATGAAAGAAAAGTCGAGTTCTGGTACCATAAACCCTTCATATTATTTATTTAGGATGGAATCAAAAGTGGACATAAATCCATACCAAGGTGATATCTATGCATTAAAATGGAATCATTGGTTGTGGGAACGAGAAGTTTATTTTAGCATTCACCATATAGATTAAGAACAAAATATATTATTTGTCAGACTAAAGTTAGAGGGCCATGCTTTACCTAGTGGGAAAGCCATATGTAAACACTTAGGCTGGAGGGTGATATGTTGATGAGGACCCTCATCGAATCCCAATTCTAACCTATCAAGTATGTAGAGGACCAATATATCCAATGGATTTACTTCAGGAAAAAGCAAGGGCAAAGTGTATAGGAGTACACCACTAAGTTCAAAAAGATAGCCATCATGATGGGTATCTCTCCCAAGAACCCATATGTAAGCCTCGAATATATAGGGGGTATACATATCCATATATGAAAGAAAGTGATTATTTTCAATCCAGGGGTAGTGGATGATGCATTTGTATAGTAACAGTATCTAGAAAACATAGGCCACAAGAAAGAGAAACCAAGTGGTTCTAAGAAGAAAGAGAACCAAGAACCTTCCAAGGAGGGGAAGAAGAAGTGGAAAGGGCGGGGGGATAAGAAGATGGTAGCCACTGTACATTAGTTCAAGGGTCCTAACAATCATTGTAACCATTGAAATATTGATGGGAACATTGAGGAGAAGTGTTGGAAACTACATCCAGAGTTGAACCCAAAGAACCGCAAGAAGGATGCAAAGAAAAAGAATCTTCTAGCCATGGATCCCAGCAATCAGGTTGAAAGTAGCTCCAATTTGTATGAAAATATTATGTTCACATCAATGCAGAAGGATTTGAGCCTAAGTAGCCTTTATCACCAAGAAGAGAAGGAGATGACCAAACTCTTGCACACCAACATCCAGGTCAAGAAGACCAAGATAGACACCCTATTCAAATTTGGTTCATAGGCTAATCTCATAGCAGCGGATCTCATCAACAATATAGGATTGGAGGTTCATGATCATCATAGACCATATCCATTAGGATGGGTAAACAAGGATGCAAAAATCAAGGTAACAAAATAGTGTAAGATTAAATTTGTTGTAAGTGTTGATTTTATTGATGAAGAGGAGTTGGACATAGTACCCCTTGACATACGTGGAGTAGTGTTTGGAATCCCCTACATGTATATGAGGGATGAAATATTCATGAGGAGGGACAACCAGTATGGACTAATCAAGGATGGGAATCCCTACATCATCAACATGCATAAAGGAAAGTCAAATATCTCACTAGTAAGTTCCAACCAAGCCAACAAGTTGATTAGTTCTAGTAAGAAATATGGTTTTCTTTTCTTAAGATAAAATCATTCTAACGATGAGTTGATAAGAGTAAAGGTGTCTCTATAGGGGTGTATTAAAGAGAAAAAACATCAGTTGGAGGAGTGTTCTAGGAACGTAAAGGGATACCACCCAAGAGGGATGTGGAGCATGAAATATAGTTATTTCCAAACTCCCCATTGTCAAATATTGGTCTATATAGACAATCTATTCTAGAAGCAAATTAAGTGAAGAGGAAATTGCAGTAATATTTGGAGCAAGGTGTGATTCAACCAATAACCTCACCTTGTGGGTCACCTATCATATTTATACCAAATAAGGATGGGACTTGGAAAATGTGTAGTGAATATAGAGAATTGAACAACATTACAATCAAAAATCAATACCCCTACCCAAGATTGATGATATCTTAGATCAATTGCAGCATGCAAAATATTTCACCAAGTTCAATCTAAAATCAGGATACCATTAGGTATGCATCAAGGAAGTGTTGATGATTATAGCTATGTGAGACATCCTCTAGGACACAGACCTGAGAGAGAGCCCCTAAGTTGGGTGGTTCTTATTTGAGATAGAACTAAAACGTAGTGTTGTCCTCCTCCTTACAAAGAGTTGATATGAAATCCAGATGATTCTCCTGTGTAACGCTGTGAGAAAGAAAGATTTGTTGAGTTAGATGTACCTGTGGCTGAGCAAAGGTGAACGTGTGAATTCCCATGAGTTGGGTGCATCGTTCTGAGATAGATATGAAATGATGTATTAGCCTCCTCTAAGAAGAGAGTTGAGATGATGAACTCCAGATGACTCTCCTGTGTGATGCAGTGAGAAAGAAGATCTGTTGAGTTGGACATGCTTGTGGATGAGCACATGTGAATGTGATCCTAGTGGTTGAGCACTAGTGGGTGTGGTTCTCCTGTGAGACACAGTTAGACATAGATGTGGAAATCCCTATGGATGTGCCCCTAGTGGTTGAGCACTAGTGGGTGTATGAGATCTCTTGCTATATTTTTCAAGAGTCAAACTTACCTGTAACCCTAATTGTAATGTAAAGGGTACAGGTCAGCCCCACCTTAAAGTAAAAGATAATTAATCTGGTAATTATTATTAATTATATTGTGATTTAGTGAGGTCGGCCATGTTGTGCCAATAGACACTTATGTTGACAGGTTCAGTCTATTATAAGTAAAGGTAAAATCCCCATCGAGGAATAATATCTCAAGTGTGAGTTTGGAAATTTCAGCAAGTACTTCTTCTTGGGAAAATTGTGCACCTCTCTTGGGCGCTAGTCTTCTAGGGTTTGTCAGCACCCTTTTGTGTGCTAGGTTTTCTTGGTGGTGGAGGTATTTCTCTTGAATAATATAGAAAAGGATTGGTTGGGTTTTCTTCCCTTGTTGAGAAGGGTTTCCCAAGATACTTCTTGTGTACTTGTGCATGGTGTTTCTTCTTGTGATCTTGGTTGTTGCAACAAATTGTTTATGGTTTAAATAAAATTCTAAAATGGAATGAACTGCATGCTTAAACTTTTCCTATTGAAAAATAAACATGGTATCAGAGCTTAGGTCTTGAATAACCCTTTCACAAGAAATTAAAATATAAGTCGTCCTCCTTCTGTAGTTTCGTACAGCCTCTAGGGTTTCTACAGAAATTTGTATGACCCTCACTTGGTAGGGATTTTCAGTACCTTACACATGTACGTTGGGGATAAAACTTGGATAAAGGTGTACAGACTTCCTTAGCGTACCTCCAGAGATATTCAAAGTGAATTTCTGAGGATTTTTAGTTTTTGGCCCTAGGGTTTCTAGGGTTCTGAAATTTTCTGCAAAATCTTGATCTTAGGGTTTCTGCAACTTCTTGAAGAAAAGTTTCAACTCAATAAGTATTCCTGTGACACTCTCAAATTTTATTTTTTGAATTCATAAGCCCAACAAAACATAAGGTTACTATTCCAACCTAACCATTAGGTTTTCTAAGTCCAGTTGGCAAGAGTTTGTGAATAAATATGGAAAAACAAATGAAGAACAGAACTTTAGTGGAAAATAGGCTTGATGGATCAAGCAAATTCAACTATTGGGAGTTAAGGCTTCAGGTCACCCTTGAAGAATATGACCTTTTAAATGTGCTAAAAAAATATACATCTATCGATGAAGAGAAGGAAATAAGAAGGGAAGAAGATGTGAAGGAAAGAAAAATAATCATCTACTCCGTAAGAGATCATATCCTACCTCGTATTTCCAACCTGAAAACAACTTATGAAATGTATGAAGCACTGAAATATATGTTTGAAAGTGACAACACCCTCAGATCTCTTACCTTAAAGGGTCATCATCAAAGTACCAAGATGACAAAAGGTGGTACAATTGCTACCTTCTTTATGAAGATATCATAAATCAAAGAACAACTAGGTGCCATTTGAGAAATCATGTCTGACAGAGAACTTGTCTTATCTACTCTCAACAATATACCAAAACACTGGGAACATTTTCTTCATAGCATCAGTGGAAGAGAAAAGTTACCAACCTTTGATCGTCTATGGACAGACTATACTCAAGAATAAGTTAGACTTAGAAATAGAGGAGTGGAAGACTCCCCTGATGAAAACCATTCTCTTGCACTTCATACAAATAAAGGAGGAAGATTCAAAAGAAACTTTAGACAAACATTCATATATTAGAAGTCTCCATCAACCTCAAGCCATAATCAGAGAAGATATGTTTCATATATTTAGTGCTTCAGATGTGATAAATATGGGCACTATGAAAGAAATTGTCCAACCAGGAAGAAAGGAAGACAATATGCTTGCATCGTTGACATTGATCCAAACCCACCTCAAAAGAATCAAGATAAGGGAGAGGAGAAGTACTTCCTCTAAACCAAACACATAATTGAACATGACTACAGTTCCAAGTAAATTGTTTGATCATTAATTTTATAGTTGATTACATTCTTAATAAGTGAAGGGTATTATATCCAGTGTGGGATCCCTCATGACTTGTACCATTATCCCTAGTACGGGAGTCCAAAACTTATTGATTGATTATTATGCTGGTCAAGAAGACATAAAAGTTCTAGAAAGAAAATAAAAGAAGACTTTCGTCCTTCAGAATTCAGAGAGAGTTACTTGACTCAGAGGGAGTCAAAACAAAATGAAAAGAAGGAAGAGACAATACTTTCTTCCCCTTCAGCAGTTTAGAGGGAGACAGACATTATTCCATCCAATCCAGTTGCTCCAGTTGATATACCCATAAATATTGCACTAGGTCATAAAGGAAATTCCTAGGGTCGATAAAACTTTGTAGAAGGCAGAGGAACATACAAATCCCTAGAGGGACATTCTGGGAAAGAAAAAGAGATTTTCAAAGCTACCCTTCAGCCATGAGCCACTTCATTGATTCTGAGACTGCCTATCATGGAGAAGCGATGGGTGAAAAAGTATGGAAAGATTCCATAACAGAAGAATACCAGTATACCTTAAATATTAATGTATGAGACATTGTTCCGAGACCAAAAGAGAAATATATGGTGAATTCCAAATGGATCTATAAAAAATCAAGCATGCAGTTGATGGAAGTCTCGAGAAAAACAAATCAAGATCTATAGCCAGAAGATTCCCACAAATAGAGGGCGTTGTCTATGATGAGACACTTGATCCAATAAGCCCAATACACTTCCATTTGTATGACCATACATGAGTTGGAAACTACATTAGATGGATAGACTCTTGATGATTTTGGGTTTCAACAAAGGTGTTGCTAATCAAACCTATATTACTACATTGTTGATTAGAGCATGTTTTTTATGACTTATTCAAGAAGGCATATTTTTGTTACAAGCAAGCTTTGACTTATGATTTCGAGATGAAGGATCTGGGTATGATGCACTACTTCTTGGAACAAGAAGTATGACAAAGGACCAATGAGAATTTTCCTAAGTCAAGGAAAATATATAGTGGGGATATTAAATAAGTTCAGTATGACAGAATGAAAATCCATGTCTACACCGATGGTGATGGATTTTACGAAAGATAAATGATGATGATTCAGACGAGATTGATTCACAGTTGATTGGATCACTGATGCATCTGGCTAAACACCAAACTCGATATATGTTATACGGTGAATGTACTTATCCATTCCATGAGTCAGCTGAGAAAAAATCATTGGACAGTAGCGAAACATGTATTGAGATATCTACGAGGCATAGTTGGATATGGCCCGAGATATGCCTCCAATGTAGACTTGAGTTTGTGGGGATATGAAAAATGAATAGTAGACCAGAAAAGCACATCTGATTGTTGTTTTATCTTGAAGTTTGTCATGATTGTAATGAAGAGCGCTCTGTGGTGTAGCGCATCCCATGGGTAGTCGGGGATGGTTAATTCCTCGAGTATGTCCTCGTCATAGTGGAATTGTCGAGAATACAAGGGATCTAAAAGAGTGATATCGGTGACTATCACCATGTGGTTATCTTCCGGTGATGAAGAAGCAGGAGGGATGACACAATGAGATTGTGATGGTTCGCTCGACATAAACCAAATATCGAGATATTGAGGGTTATAAATGGTAGTTGGGCATAACATTTCCATGGGGAAATGAATGGGGGAATTGGGGGGATTTGGGGGTAAATCCTCGTATAAGTCATCCAAGAACCATGGAGGAGTGGGGAGTGTTTATGGATCAGGAGAAATAATATGAAGAATCTCTAGTGATGGGGTAGCGTTAGTCATCGATTTTGTAGGGGGTGTAGGATTTTGAATTAGGGTCACTTGGCGTTGCCTATATTCAATGATCATAGGACATTGATATGAGAAATGATCTAAGGATTCTCATAGAAAGTAAGGGCATCTCATACGTTCATTGACTGAGGTTGTGACATAATGGATGTCAGTGACAGGAGTTCAGGTGGGTGTTTGTTGAAAGATTTGGCGTACAGTTGTTAGTGACTGTCGGAATTAAGGTAACGCTAGACAGTGGTGTGTGTAATGGCCATATTCTGAACAGATGGCACATGTGAATCTAGTTCGCAATCCTTTGTTACTTGTGTTCTATGAGATAGAGGCAACACTGGAGGAAGCGATGAGCAGTGGTGGTGCTCGAGGGAGTTGGATGAGATTACGTAACTCGGGGAGAGATGGGCATTTGTTGGCGGGGTGTCTGTCTTTCTTGCATAGTGCGTAAGGAGGTTGGACGTGTGGGGGAAGTGGAGCTGTGGGCTCCTTCTGCTTTCACCTTCCCCCAGCTGTGGCAGGAGGGTTAGTGAGTGGGGGTGTAGGGGGTATGGTGGGAGTGAGTATGGGAATCTGCATCGAGATTCCTTCTATTTGGGGGGCGAGGGATGGTTGAGGAACCATCTCAGGTGGATGTAAATACCAAACTAGGATTGCCAGCACCATATTAGGAAGGGTAAGCGTTGCAGTGACTTGGAAAGCCTGTACACCTAGTGGGGGGTAAAAGAAAGGGATTTGAGAAATGGCTTGGGGAACTGTTTCCCACACTGGGATATGGCCTTGGAGTGAGGTGAAATCCTGAACTAGTGGAGTCGACCAGTTCACAGGAGATTCTTGAGGGAGGATCTCTACGACTAGTGGGACGTCAGATATAAGAGAAGCCTCACTGGGAGGAAGGGTATCCTCAATGTCAGTTCCTTTGGACGAGATGATACATACATGATTGGAAGGATGAATGAGCGATGGTGCACCATGGTAAGTTCCTAAAAAGGATGGGTCTTTCAAAATTCCAGGCCCCATTTCGATGAGTGGGTACATCTCAGGATTAGTATGGACGAAAGGGAGAATGTTATCGATGTTGGCAGAAGGGTTAGGCTCATAATGTGAAACTTGATCAATGGTAATGATTTTCCCGTTATGGGGGAACATCATGGTTCAAAATATGGAATAGGCAACTACCTTCATAGCATACATGTAGCTACGACCGAACAAGATATTGTAATCGAGTGGGGCATCGATAACTTCAATGTCAATGAGAATGGTCTTGCCCCTAAGTTCTACAAGGACATTTTGGAAGATCCCTTTGGGAGAAGATGGTCATCTGTCATAAGCTCTTAAGGTAATGGCAGATGGTATGAGTTCGGGGGAACCAAGTTTCTGCCATACATACTTGGACATGATGCATGTGGACGCACCTTCATCAACGATGCATCGATGAACTGTAATGTTCCAAATTTTAACGGGGATTTGAAAAGCGATGAGAACAGGGAGGTGAGGCTCTCCGCTGTCGAGATCAAATGTGATGAGTTGAGTATCTGCAGGGTCGATTGCCCCCAAGGTGGAAAGTAATGACTTCCACTAGGTGGGACTAGTTTTAAGTACTTCTAAGACTGACATGGCATCCAGGGATTGTGCCAAGTCATCGAACAAACTATAATTATGAGCCGCCCTAGCCTAAGGGTTGTGGACATTCCTATGTAATGGGATGCAAGGGATGTGAAGAGGGGTTTATGTGTTAGGGTGAGGGATCATCAAAGGGGGTCTCGTTGGTGCTGGGATTGTTTCTAGGGGAATGGGAGGAGACTCAGAGGGTGCACGGTATTAACGACTACGTGTTTGTAGAAGGAATTCTTCCTCACTAGTGAGGAGGATAGTATAATCTGCAGGATTGCTTGGATTGAGATATTGTCCCAACTGTGGTGGGGTAGGCTACATGTCCTACTGGGTGTTCATCACTCCTTGGTGTGGAATGGGATTATACAGCATGGTTGGGGGTGGTTGTTTCACGTATTGTTGTGGGGCCTTCTGAGGGGCAGGCGGTGTTGGAGGATGTGGTCCATTTACTGGGTCTTTCATCCATTTAAAATCAACGATTTGGGGGAAATGATGAGTATAATGACTGAACTCACCGCAAAGGGCACAGGGGAAGTTGGTTCAAAGGTTATTGGTATTTTCTCCTTGACGTCTGTTGTTGTTTCCCCCCAGGGGGTTATGAGTCCCTTGGTTCTAGTTTCCCCCGGTAGGTTGGTTCTATTGGGGGTGATTTCTGCCTTGACCTGGGTTGTTATTGTTCCAATTTTTTCCTTTCTTTTTGGAATTATTCGACTGATGGGTTGGATTTGTCATATCCAACTATTCAAAATTTTGATATTGGAGAGGGTTGAACAAAATTCACCCCAGCATGAGGGTGTCCTTGTGGTGGAGCCATGGGCTGTGGAGGGCCAGGAAATGGAAAGTATAGATTATGTTGTGGTAATGATCCGTAAGGTACATATGAAGGCATGGCACTTTTGCTAGTACTTAGAGTATAATATTAGGTAGAGGGAGTACCATAACTTGTTTGGATAAGTGGGCGTATTGTGGGTGTCGGCGGTGGTCCACTGATGGGTGGAGGAAGGGAAACAAGGTATGGTTATTGATAAGGGGGTGGAGGATAATAAGGGGTTCCTCCATATGCCGGCGGATATTGAGGTGTGCCATACATTGGTGGTTGTTGGTTTTGTGGGTTGTTTTTCATGGTGTTACCAATCAATCTGTCTGCTGAGTGAGACATCCCAGGCTTGTCTTGGCTGAATGGCATGGGTCTTGGGAGATCAAGAAGTATTGTGTACAAGTATCTTGATTGTGAATAGATGAATTCATATTGTTGAGATTTACTGATGGCTTCTCCTTTGGATTGAGGGAAGGTGGAAGCCACATATTTACCGAGGAGAGAGACAAGTGATCTAAGAAACCAATCAAAACATTGTTATTTGGTGGTTTCTGCTTTTCACAAACTACATCGGCGATGCCACTCGTGAATGTGATTAGTGATATGTGTGGTTGAGGTTTGTTTAAAATTAGAGAGTGGTTCAAGACCATTTTCATGGCAGATTGGTAATATGAAGAAGGTCAAAAATGCTTTGGCCAAGGACTCAAAAGTCACATGGGACCCTAATTTTTCGTCTACATACCACTTGGTTGATGGGCCAGTGAGTGTGCATTGAAATAATCGTAGTCATATGGAATCATCCATAATGTTGTTGGAAGAGCACCATAGGTGGAAGGTCATGACATGGCTAGCAGGTTCATCTCCTGCCTTTCCTTCAAACTTGGGGATATCTGAAGGTAGTTTGGTAGGCATTGCAGGCCATGTGGGGTCATGCAATATAGGATCATTTGTGAGTTTTCTTAGATATAGTATGTTGAGAGAGGCCAAATATGGCAGCTGGAGTGGTGGTGGAGGATTAGTTCCAGCCATGGTGTGAGTGTTTTATGAACCTGACCCTTGAGGGGGACTAGGTGGGTTTGTACTTCCCCCTTGAGAGGAAGTTGGCCCCCCGCTTCCGTGTAAAGGAGAGAGAGTGGATGATGGACCTTAGGAATTGGACCCAAGTAAGGTGGAACCAAGAAAAGCACATCCCAAGACAGTGGCACTCACAGGAGTGTGGGAATGTGGAGCTGATGAGTTGGCAAGACTAGGAACTCCTCCTAGAATAGGAGGGAGGTTTAGTAAGCGTCTAGAATGACGGGGGTTCTATGGGTCCCCTATGATGTCCGACTAGCTAAGTGCATGTGTGCGAATGGTGGTGAGAGCAATAAATAAAAAAAAGCCTTTGCTGCAATTTTTAAACTTTACACGATATATATCTAAATGTAATGTAATCAGAAGTGCATCATACATAAAGTGTTTTGATAAAGAAGCATATATGTGGATAGGTGGGTTTTGTCCACGTGGGGATCAAAGAAAACAAATTCTCGTTTCCTAAAATATGTAACATCCTTCCTCTCAAATAGCACTGGACCTTCCAATAGTACTCAACAGTGGGGTCTGAAGCCACCAGAAGAGGAACTAGTGAAGGATGAAGCAATTAGTTATAATGAGGGGTAGAGGGGGCATATCCCGAAAGAACTGGCAATATTTCCCAATAGCCACACAAAATCCGATCAAGGTGCAATTGCAGCCCACAATTTCCACCTGGGTATATGTCCTAAAATTTGGTTGCTAGGTACCTCGGTCAAAGTGCGGCATTTATATTTTCAGCCTAAGAAATGGGTCACGGGCTGGATCTCATCCAAGAGGTGGGTGCCTCAAGGGGGGACGCAAAGAACAACCGGACCTTGGCCTTCAACCCTTCACAGGTATCTCCCTGCCTTATGGTGTTAGGAACACTTGACTTGGAGGATTTAAAGTTCCCTATTTTGACAACTTCTATTGTTTTTAAAATGTGAGAACCAGATAACAGGGAGTTATTTGGATGCCTATCCCTAAAATCCTACCTAGACTAAAATATTTCTTTTGGCACCTCCTATGCAGGAAAACTTAGTGATTTTTTAGAACAAATTTAGATGTGGTTGTTTGAGAGATTGGGGGAGTGAGCCAATCTCGTTGAAATTAAATGGGAGTGGATAGTTTCGTCAAGAAAAGAGTGGGGTGTTTTGGAATCCCTTTGGAGGAAACTTACTTCAACCTCCACGACTTCTAGATAAAACTATGTGAGTGATTGGTGAACTTTCTGTGTGAACAAGTGAAAGTGTGCCAATTTTTAATAATTTAGGTGTCACCTTGCTGCATGTGGACTTTGCTTGGTCCTTACAAGTCTTTTGATCACCTATTTAACTAAATGTCATTGGTACAACCTTGCGGAATTCAAAATTCCCTAGGAAGCTAGCATGTGGACATGTGGGTCCTTTACTATTCCTTTAACTCCCTAATGTGATTTAATCTAAAAAAGCTTTGAAACTATCCTAGATTGTGATCATGTGGGCATGTATGGGCCCATTACAAAACCTTTAAACTTCCCTAGTGATTCAATATAAGAAAGTAAATTTCAACACTATCCTATCTTTGTAGCATGTGGGCATGTATGGGCCCGTTACAATCTTGAGATGTGTTTGAAAAATAAACTAACAGGAGTCTCGAGGGGGTTGTTGTCCTCTCCTAAAGGTTTTATCTTTTTTAAGGGAGATGAAATTTTCCCTCAACCTCTTTCTGATTCTCAATATCGCTTTGGAGCGCGAGAGAAGAGCATACTCAAGGATTGATATCCAATTTCTGGTCCCAATGCAAGTTTTATATGTGATTACAAATGATTCCAACTTATACTCGTTAGTCAAAGCAAGCTATCCATGTGGAAAAATGAAAGCAAGAGAGGAAATAATGATTTTAAACCCCCTAAGTGCATATATTTTGACTAATCCCTTTATATGGAGAGGGAACTAAGTGTGGTGTAGATTATAACATGCATGGAATCATATTTAAGAAGGCTAGGGGCCTTCCACAAATCACAAAAAGGCTTACAATGTGTATTTTTCTGCACAGGTGCGTGGTTCTCAGAGTAGACAGAGGCGCGTTGAGCGCCAATGTGCAAATTGAAAAATACTTTTGAGCGCAGGTGCGTAGAAGGTGTTGAGTAATACAATGATTTTGGCGCACATGCACACGATGCGCAATTGTGGGCCAATAAACCCTCGCACAACTATCACACGGCCGTGAAGAAAATTCTGGATGGAATTCTCTCAACTCAACTTTGAATTGGATTTTTTCCAGGTCGGCTTGGGCTGGTTATGGTACCTGCATGTTAAATAAACAGAAAGAAGAGCTAGAATAACCCAAATGGGGTAGGAAATTGATACCTTTCTCCAGTGGAGTCGCCAATCTGTTGCGCCTCTTTTGTCACCTGAATGAGCAAAACAGAGGTGCTTACAAGCTTAGTTGGGTTAGCTAAGAAAGACAACAGTAAAGGAAAGGGTTAGAAAAAAAATAAACATAAAAGACTAAGCTAAGAATTAAACTAGGAAAGGAAAGAACAACTAAACTATTGTGCATAAGGACATAAGAACAAGAAACAAACAAGACTCATGTCACCAATGGAAAGGATTGTATTAGTAAAAATAAAACACTGAAAAGAAAGGGGACTTTGGGTCCCTTCTTCCTCCAAGGGAGGGCTCTTGGACCCCCAAGATTAAGCTCTTCTTACAACTTGAAAACTTGAAAGAAATGGTGAAAGAATCCCAAGATAACCCACTCAAAAGGTTATGTGAATTGCCCTAATGGAATGGTGCTAGTATGCTCTTGATGAGAAAAGAGGATTCCCCAAGAGAATAGCAGCAGCATAACCTTACAAATGAAGTCCTTGAAAATGTAGTGCACCCATGGCCTTGTTTTATAGAACCCCTTTGAGGTATTGTGCAACCATCTTTTAGTGTGAAAAGGGGTTGTTTAGGGCACCTTTAGGTCTTTGACCAACCACCCAGCCAGATCCAGCCGATATTTGGATGTCAAATCGACTTGGAAGTTGAACCAGAAGTGGGTGGGAGGCCGACCAACATCATAAATGCGTCGTTCTCAGGTGTGCATGGCTTTTAGCGTCCACAGTCGCGTATCGTGCGCATGTGTGCTTTTCCTGCATTTCTTGATGGCGCATGTGCGCACGCGACCTGTGTAGTCATAGTGCATCTTGATTTTATAACTGGTTGTATATTTTTGGACCTTTTGGAAATGATTTTTTGGTAATTTTGGTCCATCGGTGAACTCATAGCTGTTTTGAAGATGCTGGATTCCTGTAACCATTTTGTGAACGAAATTTCAGTGATAACAAAGGGTTTCCCAGGATACTTCTTATGTACTTGTGCATGGTGTTTCTTCTTGTGATCTTGGTTGCTGCAAAAAATTGTTTATGGTTTAATTAAAATTCTAAAATGGAACGAACTTCATGCTTAAACCTTGCCTATTGAAAAAACAATAAGAAGAAGACACACAGAATACTTCCTTCAAGACAAGGAAAGGTTTGTATGGATGGTTGGTCATGCCATTTGGTTTATGTAATGCATCAGCTACATTTATGAGACTGTTGAATGATGTATTATGTCCATATCTAGATTCATTTGTTATAGTATATTTGGATGATATACTATTTTTTAGTGCTACTTCGGAGGAGCACATATCATATCTCATGTAGGTGTTAGATACTCTAAAGAAGCACTAGTTGATGGATAACCTTAAGAAATGTGAGTTTGCTCAACAATATTTGGTGTATTTGGTGTATGTGATCAGTGGAAGGGAGCTCAATATAGATCCCCCAAAGATGGAGGTCATCATTAAATGGTCAGTTCCTAAAAATGTCACTAAAGTTAGGAGTATTGTTTAGGAATCACGGTACTTGCAAAATTTCATAACTTCATTTTCAGCGGTAGATGCATCACTCCACGCCATAAAAATGAGTGGTAAGAGTTTCTAGTGGGGGTAGAATTAGAAAAAGAAAGAAATATTTTGATGAGATGAAAAGAAAGATCATTAAAGCACAAATTATCACATTACCAAACTTGTAAAAGAATTTTGAAGTGAAGACAAATGCAAGTGGGTATGACATGGGAACAATATTGATGCAAGGAGGAAGGAATGTATTCTATCATTCTGAAATATGTCATTGAGTGATTCTCAACTACCCTACCTATGACAAGGAACTCTATGCCCTGGTTCAAGTTGTCAAGAAGTGGAAGAACTATTTGATGGGCAAGGAGACCATCATCCACACAAATCACCAACCGCTACAGTATTTGCAGGCCCAGAGTAAGCTACAGTAAACCAGGCATTACAAGTTTATGGGGTTATAGAAATTTCATCTAGTCATCAAGTATAAGAAGGGAAGAACAAACAAGTTGAAAGACATGCTTTCAAGGCCACACACATCCACGATTACAGCTTTAGGAACTCTGATGCACATGGAGCCTTTTACCCATGATGTATACATAGGGAGATACACAAAATATGATGACTTCAAGTAGGTGTTTTAGCAGCTATTGGGCCAAACTCATACAGAAGAAGGTGAAGGAAAGGATAACTATCATTTCCAGAATGGGTTTCGCTACAAGCTCGATAAGTGTTGGTAAGATGGTTTTCATTGTTGTCAATAGAAATGGTTGTCATTGATGTCAATAGATGTGATGGGTGCATTTGAATAAGTCTATAATCCCCAAAGGAGTGGTCATGAAGCCCGAAGTTGTTTGAAGAATAAGGACATGAAGGACATTGTAATTGTAGGTAAAACACTCATATATGGATATTCCTCGTCATGCTTTTTCCAACAGTAGATGGTAAGCATGTAGTTCCTCATGGTTAAGGAGATATTCCCTCATGAAGTTGTAAACCCCAAAGAATGGTTAAGAATCCCCTAAGAAATTACAATTCATTAATTAAAGGGTAAAGTGGTTGTAACAAGAAAGTATAGGTTGACCCTAAATTAAGGAGAGAATTTACTTGGAAAAAGTATAAATACATCTTAAGAAGTCTCTCATTATCACACACACAAGTTTATTGAATATATTCTATGTGAGCAAGTGATCTATTTGTGAGCCTGTGATAGAAAGTTTGAGGCAGCGAAGGAAGTGAAAAGGGGAACATCTCATAGTTTCATAGGAGAGAGAGGTTTTATGATAAACCCTAGTTTGGCTGACCCTCGTGGGACAGACTACTGGTGTCCCACAAGGCACCCTCGTGGGTTAGTTAGCACCCATCATGCGAGGCCCCATGTGAAGATAGTATTTGTCTAGCGAGGCTAAGGAGGATCTGAGGAATGATGGTTGTATCAGATTGTTAATTCCTAGAAAGGTATGTTTGTCTGATATTTGATACAACGGGGAAACTACATGTTTAAAGGTATGTCTATATGCATGTTTTGAAGGTTACATGTTGGCGATGTTATGGTGCATGCTTGAGGCATGACTTTGGTATCTTGTTGAGACATTGGCACATGCTTGATGCACATATTATATGCATGGTGTGAGAAATATCTTTGGTACATGTATGAGGTAAATTTCTTGGTGATATTGATGCATGTTTGAGGTACATGCATTGGATGTTTCGGTACATGCATAAGGCATGATTGGTAATGTCGGTTATTGGTTGAGGTACACCATTGATGTTATTGTACTTGGTTTATGGCATGATTGAGATATATCATGAGTGATATGGTATATGTAAATATATTGGTACATGGTTTATGGATGTTGGCACATGCTCGAGGCACATGGTTTGAGGTACATCTTTGCTACATGGTTGAGTGATGTTATGGTACCTTTGTATCTAGTTGTTATAGGAACATCTTTGTGATGTTGGTAAATGGTTGAGGTATACATTTGATATATGGTAGCATATGTATGAGGCACGTTCATTGGTGCTCGATTGAGGCACATCATTGATGATATGGTACAGGTTGGTACATGGTTGATGCATGGTATGGTACAGGTTTTGGTAGAGGTTTTTGTACATTATATGGTATAGGTTTTGGTACATGATATGGTACATGTTTTGGTACATGGTTGATGCATGGTATGGTACAAGTCGTGGTACATGGTTGATGCATGATATGGTATATATTGATGATGGTATATCAGTGACGGATTGAGAGTGATAGGTTGATATGACAATGACAATGCCAGATTGATTATCAGTGATAGGTTGATTATGAGTATCAGTGGTATTGATAGGTTGATTATACACTTATATTTCATGGCAGAAGGAATGGGTAAAGAAACGGGGTCATAGCCTCCTTCCGGTTGGTGTCAGAGAACACAGGGAGTTGGAGCTTCCTTCAGGTTGGAGCCTGTAAATCAGGGGATTGTAGCCTCCTTCTGGTTGGAGCCAGAGAATAGAGGGAGTTGTATATTCCTTCAGTTTGGAGCCTATAAACTAGGGGGTTGGAGCCTCCTTCCAATTGTATCTAAAGAATTCAAGGACTTGTAGCTTCCTTCAGGTTGGAGCCTATAAATAGAGGGTGTTTGAAAAACAAGGTCGAGGATCAATAAAATAAAATAAAAATTTGGAAATAAAACACAGAAGATGCAAAAACAATAGAGACACAGATATATGTGGTTCACCCAATGTGGGCTACGTCCACCAGAGAAATTGTCAACTCCTTCCTTTTTATTATCTAGCAAATGAAGGGATACAACCTACAACACACTCATTGTAACTTCCTCTTCTTTGTCTCATTGTATCTCATAATACAATATTCGCAATGATACATAGCCGCAATACATTTCCCTCATAAAAGAGGATTTGCTTATAGGGAAAAAAAACCTAACATAACTTCTACCATCAGATATGTGACCTTATAATCAACGGTCCATATTTACTATGTAATTAAAATATACATTTACAAGGAAATTTTTCCTTCAGGGGCATGCTTTCCCCTGAAACCTGTAGAGGGGGGAAATCCCACCATGGAACCCACCCACGTGGAAGGGTGTACAGTCTTCATGGGGTATAAACACGACTGAAAACAAAGACATCTGAATCAGGAAGATAATCAGGCTCCACAACCAACAATCTCCCACTTGGAGACTGATCACAGCAACTCCACCACTATTGTACTTATTGGACAATGATCCACCTTGTACCTGGAAAATTTCTCATCTTCACCTTCATGCTTGAATACCAACTGAAACTGAGCAAGAACTTAGTTTCTCCCTGGTTACTCCCTTTGTTAACATGTCTGCAGGATTCTGGCTAGTATGTATCTTTTCCAACTACAAATGTCCATCTTCCAAGATGGATCGTATGAAATGATACCTGAGTTGTATATTCTTATTCTTCGAATGGAAGGATGAGTTCTTTGCAAGATGAATGGCACTCTCATTTTCACAATAAAACCTGCTATTATCTTGTTTCTTTCCCAATTTCTCCATAAATCTTTGTAACCAAATCATTTCTTTACTATCCTCTATAGAAAAAACATACTTTGCTTCTGTTGTTGAAAGTAAAACAACCTTCTGCAGTTTCAAAATCCAGCTTACTATTGTTCCACCTACAGTAAAATCATACCCTGTGGTGCTCCTCATGCTATATTTATCACCTGTCATATCTGAATCAACATATCCATGTAGAACAATGTTTGAACCTCCAAAACATAATGCATGAGTAGTAGTACCTCTCAAATACCTGAGAATCCACTTTACTGACTCCCAATGTTCTTTACCTAGATTGTTCATATACCTGCTCACAACTCCCAATGCATGTGCAATATTTGGTCTTGTGAAAACCATCATATACATCAAGCTTCCAACTGTTGATGAATAAGGGACCCTGGACATGTATTTTATCTCATCCTGTGTCTTGGGACACATTTCCTTAGTTAACTTGAAATGGATAACCAAATGTGTACTAATTTTTTTTTCATTCTGCATTCTAAACCTCTCCAACACCTTCTATATGTACTCACTCTGAGACAATGTCAATTTGTGGTTTTTTCCTGTCTCTTTTTATTCTCGTACCAAGGATTTTCTTTGCAGCACCCAAATCCTTCATCGAAAATGAATTAGCTAATTTCTTCTTGTCAACATTTATATCATGCATATTAGAACCTGCAACAAGCATGTCATCTACATACAATAGAAATATAATATAACTTCCATTTTCTAGCCTTTTAAAATAAACACAATGATCAGAATGGCATCTACTACAACCTTGTTCTGACATAAACCTATCAAACTTAAAATACCATTGCCTTGGAGCTTGCTTTAGTCCATACAATCTCTTCTTCAAACTGCATACCAAAATTTCCTTCCCTTTGACCTCATACCCCTGTGGTTGTTGCATATAAATCTCTTCTTCCAAATCCCCATGAATAAAAGTTGTTTTTACATCTGATTGTTCAATATGTAAATCATCTAGTACCACAAGAATTAAAACAGTCCTAATTGAAGTCATTTTAACAACAGGAGAAAATATTTCATCAAAATATATACCTTTCTTTTATGCAAACCCCTTTACAACAAGTCTAGCCTTGTACCATTTTTTGCCTCCATCTTATTCCTTCAACCTATAAACCCATTTATTCTGTAATGCTCTTTTTGTTGCAGGCAACTGAACCAAGTCCTAAGTCTGGTTATTTACCAAGGAATCCATTTCCTCTTTCATTCCTTACTACCACTTCCTTTTAGTGTCTACCTACATTGCCTCTTCATAACATTATGGTTCAACATAATTAGTCAACAATAAATAATAGAATAAAGGAAAGTATCATTCAGAGGGTCTACTTAACCTAGTAGATATTCTAACAACACTTGCAGGATTTTGAGGTAAATGTTTCTCCTGTTGTTGTACATTTTTTATTTTCTGGTACCTTTGGAATTTCTGGATTTTCCTGTTTCTTTCCCTGCAACTCATCTTTATACATGACCTTCTCATTGAATATGACATCTCTACTCCTAATGATTTTGTGATTTTCATAATCCCATAAGAGATAACCAAAATCATTTACATTGTATCCAATAAAGGTACACTTCTTGGATTTTGCCTCAAGCTTTTTTCTATTTTCTTTATCAATATCAACAAATGATTCACAACCAAAAGTATTCAAAAAGAATAGTTTACCTTTCCATGCCTCCTCTACAATTCCACCATCCAAATACCTTGAAGGTCCTATGTTTATTAATTAAACATTAGTATCTACAACATTTGCCCAGAACTGTAATGGAAAACCAACATGCAATCTCATACTCCTTGCATGCTCCATGATTTTCCTATTCATCCTTTATGACACACCATTTTCTTGTGGTGTTACTGGAACTGTCTTTTCTCTAGGAATCTCATGGTATGAACAGTAATCATCAAACTCCTTGTTGCAATATTCACCTCCATTGCTTATCTGATACACTTAAACCTTTTTCATGTCTCATTCTCAACCAAATATTTCCATTTCTTAAAAGTATCAAAAACATCATATTTTTTGTCGAAGGCAATAAACCCAAGTTTTTCTAGTTGCGTCATCAATAAAAGTAACATAATAATGAGAGCCACCAAGAGATGATACCTAAGCCAGTCCCCATACATATGTATGCATAAGCTCTAACATTTCACTCTTATTTTCTTTTTCGACTTTGAGAAATATGACTCTCTTCTATCTTCCATAAACACAATGCTCACATAAATCCAAATCAATTTATTTAAGATATGGAAGAAAAAAATATTTTATGAAGTATTTGCATCCCCTTCTCACTCATGTGTCCAAGCCTATGATGAAATAGTGATGTATCCACTCTTTTAGAAGCTAAAGAGATAGAAGAATCAATATTACCACTACATAAATACAATGTACCTACCTTCTCTCATTTTTCTATCATCGGTGATCCTTTGGTGACCTTCCACACTTTATCTGTAAATATGGATATGAAACCTTCACTTGCCATCTGCCCTGTTGAAATTATATTTTTCCTTAGATCTGGAACACGCCTTACCTCTTTCAACAACCATTGGTTTCCATTCCTTTGCTTTATCTTTACCTTTCCCATTCCAACAATTTTTCATGGTGCATCATCACCCAAATCATCCGATACAAAATCACCTTGAACATAATCTAGAAAAAAACTCCTATAGGGTGTGGCATGAAATGAAGCCCCTGAATCTACTACCCAAGACTCATAAATATTATCTATAGAAAGAATCAAAGCATCTTGTAACACATCACATGTTACATTTTCTTCCTAATTTTTCTCCTGTTGTCCATCTCTTTGTTTCCTTTGAGCTCTGAAGTCTTTCTTCAGATGTCCTTTCTTCCCACAATTCCAGCACTCTATCTTTCCCAATCTGGATTTGGATCTTCCCTTCCTAGAATTCTCGCAGTTCCCTGATCCCTTTCCTCTATCCTTTTGTCTTCCCCTATTCTCCATGTTTATTGCATTACCTGATGTCTCACCTATGCTTTTTCGTCGCATTTCCTCGCTAAGGATAACACCAACAACATCATAAAATTTTAAAGTGTTTGAACCAAAGATAGAGTTACTTACATCCATGACCAAGTTGTCCCATATTTCTAGCAATGAGCACAAGATTATAAGATCCCTGACATCATCATCAAATTCCACTTTTATAGAACTTAGTTCATTAGTAACTGTATTAAATTCATTTAAATGATTTACAATAGACCCAACTTCTGATATCTTCATATTAAATAATCTTTTCATTAGAAATACCTTATTGGACGTCAAGGGTTTTTCATATAGTTTAGCCAATGCATCCATCATCTCATTCATTGTCTTTTCTTTCGAAATATTGAAAGCCATTGATGTTTCCAGGCTCAGTCGTATCGTTCATATTTCCTTTATGTCAAGAACCTCCCATTCTTCGTCCTTCATGGTCATTAGCTTCTTTGTTATTCTGCACAATGGCAGGAATAGATCCTTCTGATATAAATAATATTCCATATTCATCTTCCATAACTGGTAGTTTTGGCCATTAAATTTCTTGACCCTAAACTTTCCATATTTCTCCATTGCTCCCACTCGAACCAGGAACCCTCTTTTCCTGTGAGTTACCTTTCTCTCTGATACCAATTGTTAGAAAAACAAGATCATGGAGCAATAAAATAAAATAAAAATGTGGAAATAAAACACAGAATATACACAATACAATAGAGACATAGATATACGTGGTTCACCCAATGTGGGATACATCCACTCGAGAAATTTACAGGTCCTTCCTTTTTATTATCTAGCAAATGAAGGGATACAACCTACAACACACATGTTGTAACTTCCTCTTCTTTCTCCCACGGTATCCTCTCTCATATTACAATATTCCCAATGATACATAGTTGCAATACATTTCCATCATAAAAGAGGGTTTCCTTCTAGGGAAAAAATCCCTAACATAACTTCTACCATCATATTTGCAACCTTATAATGAACAGTCCAAATTTACTATGAAATTACAATCTACATTTACAAGGAAATTTTTCCTTCATGGACTCGCTTTCCCTCGGACCACATAGGGGGAGAAAGCCCCCCTACAACCCTCCCCCCCCCTGTGTGGAAGGGTGTACAGTATTCTGGGGTGTATAGTCTTCATGGGTTATAAACATGACTGAAAACAAAGACCTTTGAATCATCAAGATAATCATGCTCCACAACCAACAGGGGGTTGGAACCTACTATCGATTTGTGCTGGAGAATTTGGAAGTTGGTGATTCCTATGAATGTATTATTGATATATATAAGAAATCATTATGTGGTTTTCTCCCATTTGGGTTTCCATGTAAATTTTAGTTTATTGTGTATTTGTGGTTGTTTATTATGCACTAATGAATGATATTGTTTATAATGCAATAATATACTGAATGCATAAGTGATAAACTATTGAATAGTGATGATAAAGCTGAAGTTTATATATTGTGATTTAAAGTGGTAAAAAGTGTTCATATTAATTCAACCCCCCCCCCCTCTCAATATTCCAACAATTAGTATCAGAGTTGGTCCTTCAATAAAATAGTCTAACCACTGGAAAGTAGATCATGGATAATACAAATAATGGAACATTGATATTCATGAAGTACATAGTAAATGGAACACTAATATTTGATGCTCAGAATGGTATGAAATATGAGATGTGGAGCACAAGAATGAAATCATTTTTACAGGCATAGGGGTATGATGTTTGGAAATAAGTTGTTACAGGATACACTGCTTCAAAGAAACCAAAGACTACATCCAATATGGAATTGAATAAAAACAACAAAATAATAATGGAATTTATCTTGGAAGGATTACTTGATCTGGTAAAAGACAAAGAGGGAAAATGTTCATCAACCAAAGAACTTTGGGATAAACTACATAATCTCTACTTTAAGGAATCTCATCTTTTCATAGATCCAAATCATGCTAATCATAATAAAGAATATGTTGAAGACAAACAAGAAGAAAGATGTTCATCATGTCAAACAGATTCAGAAGAAGAAGATTGTCAAGAAGGTGTTACAGATTTTGAGGTTGAACTAATCAGTGCCTTCAGTGAGCTAAGAAAATAAAGGAGGGAAAATAAGTCTCTCAAGGAAGAATTGATCAAGCTAAAGGAAGTTTCTCACAAAAATTACAAAGAATCCTAGTAAATTATCATAAATCTAAATGCTCAGCTAGAAGAAGCCAAAGTGATTGAAGAAATCCTTAAAGATCAATTGAAAGAGAAGCAGTGTTTGGAAGTCAAAGAAGTATCACAAAGAAAGGAAGCAAATAAGAGAGAATAAATTTTGACAAGTCGTCTTAAGGAAATATCCGAGGACTTAAACAAGCTTGAAGAAGAATTTGGTCAACAAGAAAGAATAATTGAAGAAGAAATCATCTCCTTGAAGACCCAACTTGAAGAAGCAAAGAGAAAGGAACAAGTTATGAAGATTCAGATGATGAAGAAAGAATAAGATTGTGAGAA
>ML799313.1:710610-733145 GCA_009831015.1 Picea engelmannii
TAAGCATGTAGTTCCTCATGGTTAAGGAGATATTCCCTCATGAAGTTGTAAACCCCAAAGAATGGTTAAGAATCCCCTAAGAAATTACAATTCATTAATTAAAGGGTAAAGTGGTTGTAACAAGAAAGTATAGGTTGACCCTAAATTAAGGAGAGAATTTACTTGGAAAAAGTATAAATACATCTTAAGAAGTCTCTCATTATCACACACACAAGTTTATTGAATATATTCTATGTGAGCAAGTGATCTATTTGTGAGCCTGTGATAGAAAGTTTGAGGCAGCGAAGGAAGTGAAAAGGGGAACATCTCATAGTTTCATAGGAGAGAGAGGTTTTATGATAAACCCTAGTTTGGCTGACCCTCGTGGGACAGACTACTGGTGTCCCACAAGGCACCCTCGTGGGTTAGTTAGCACCCATCATGCGAGGCCCCATGTGAAGATAGTATTTGTCTAGCGAGGCTAAGGAGGATCTGAGGAATGATGGTTGTATCAGATTGTTAATTCCTAGAAAGGTATGTTTGTCTGATATTTGATACAACGGGGAAACTACATGTTTAAAGGTATGTCTATATGCATGTTTTGAAGGTTACATGTTGGCGATGTTATGGTGCATGCTTGAGGCATGACTTTGGTATCTTGTTGAGACATTGGCACATGCTTGATGCACATATTATATGCATGGTGTGAGAAATATCTTTGGTACATGTATGAGGTAAATTTCTTGGTGATATTGATGCATGTTTGAGGTACATGCATTGGATGTTTCGGTACATGCATAAGGCATGATTGGTAATGTCGGTTATTGGTTGAGGTACACCATTGATGTTATTGTACTTGGTTTATGGCATGATTGAGATATATCATGAGTGATATGGTATATGTAAATATATTGGTACATGGTTTATGGATGTTGGCACATGCTCGAGGCACATGGTTTGAGGTACATCTTTGCTACATGGTTGAGTGATGTTATGGTACCTTTGTATCTAGTTGTTATAGGAACATCTTTGTGATGTTGGTAAATGGTTGAGGTATACATTTGATATATGGTAGCATATGTATGAGGCACGTTCATTGGTGCTCGATTGAGGCACATCATTGATGATATGGTACAGGTTGGTACATGGTTGATGCATGGTATGGTACAGGTTTTGGTAGAGGTTTTTGTACATTATATGGTATAGGTTTTGGTACATGATATGGTACATGTTTTGGTACATGGTTGATGCATGGTATGGTACAAGTCGTGGTACATGGTTGATGCATGATATGGTATATATTGATGATGGTATATCAGTGACGGATTGAGAGTGATAGGTTGATATGACAATGACAATGCCAGATTGATTATCAGTGATAGGTTGATTATGAGTATCAGTGGTATTGATAGGTTGATTATACACTTATATTTCATGGCAGAAGGAATGGGTAAAGAAACGGGGTCATAGCCTCCTTCCGGTTGGTGTCAGAGAACACAGGGAGTTGGAGCTTCCTTCAGGTTGGAGCCTGTAAATCAGGGGATTGTAGCCTCCTTCTGGTTGGAGCCAGAGAATAGAGGGAGTTGTATATTCCTTCAGTTTGGAGCCTATAAACTAGGGGGTTGGAGCCTCCTTCCAATTGTATCTAAAGAATTCAAGGACTTGTAGCTTCCTTCAGGTTGGAGCCTATAAATAGAGGGTGTTTGAAAAACAAGGTCGAGGATCAATAAAATAAAATAAAAATTTGGAAATAAAACACAGAAGATGCAAAAACAATAGAGACACAGATATATGTGGTTCACCCAATGTGGGCTACGTCCACCAGAGAAATTGTCAACTCCTTCCTTTTTATTATCTAGCAAATGAAGGGATACAACCTACAACACACTCATTGTAACTTCCTCTTCTTTGTCTCATTGTATCTCATAATACAATATTCGCAATGATACATAGCCGCAATACATTTCCCTCATAAAAGAGGATTTGCTTATAGGGAAAAAAAACCTAACATAACTTCTACCATCAGATATGTGACCTTATAATCAACGGTCCATATTTACTATGTAATTAAAATATACATTTACAAGGAAATTTTTCCTTCAGGGGCATGCTTTCCCCTGAAACCTGTAGAGGGGGGAAATCCCACCATGGAACCCACCCACGTGGAAGGGTGTACAGTCTTCATGGGGTATAAACACGACTGAAAACAAAGACATCTGAATCAGGAAGATAATCAGGCTCCACAACCAACAATCTCCCACTTGGAGACTGATCACAGCAACTCCACCACTATTGTACTTATTGGACAATGATCCACCTTGTACCTGGAAAATTTCTCATCTTCACCTTCATGCTTGAATACCAACTGAAACTGAGCAAGAACTTAGTTTCTCCCTGGTTACTCCCTTTGTTAACATGTCTGCAGGATTCTGGCTAGTATGTATCTTTTCCAACTACAAATGTCCATCTTCCAAGATGGATCGTATGAAATGATACCTGAGTTGTATATTCTTATTCTTCGAATGGAAGGATGAGTTCTTTGCAAGATGAATGGCACTCTCATTTTCACAATAAAACCTGCTATTATCTTGTTTCTTTCCCAATTTCTCCATAAATCTTTGTAACCAAATCATTTCTTTACTATCCTCTATAGAAAAAACATACTTTGCTTCTGTTGTTGAAAGTAAAACAACCTTCTGCAGTTTCAAAATCCAGCTTACTATTGTTCCACCTACAGTAAAATCATACCCTGTGGTGCTCCTCATGCTATATTTATCACCTGTCATATCTGAATCAACATATCCATGTAGAACAATGTTTGAACCTCCAAAACATAATGCATGAGTAGTAGTACCTCTCAAATACCTGAGAATCCACTTTACTGACTCCCAATGTTCTTTACCTAGATTGTTCATATACCTGCTCACAACTCCCAATGCATGTGCAATATTTGGTCTTGTGAAAACCATCATATACATCAAGCTTCCAACTGTTGATGAATAAGGGACCCTGGACATGTATTTTATCTCATCCTGTGTCTTGGGACACATTTCCTTAGTTAACTTGAAATGGATAACCAAATGTGTACTAATTTTTTTTTCATTCTGCATTCTAAACCTCTCCAACACCTTCTATATGTACTCACTCTGAGACAATGTCAATTTGTGGTTTTTTCCTGTCTCTTTTTATTCTCGTACCAAGGATTTTCTTTGCAGCACCCAAATCCTTCATCGAAAATGAATTAGCTAATTTCTTCTTGTCAACATTTATATCATGCATATTAGAACCTGCAACAAGCATGTCATCTACATACAATAGAAATATAATATAACTTCCATTTTCTAGCCTTTTAAAATAAACACAATGATCAGAATGGCATCTACTACAACCTTGTTCTGACATAAACCTATCAAACTTAAAATACCATTGCCTTGGAGCTTGCTTTAGTCCATACAATCTCTTCTTCAAACTGCATACCAAAATTTCCTTCCCTTTGACCTCATACCCCTGTGGTTGTTGCATATAAATCTCTTCTTCCAAATCCCCATGAATAAAAGTTGTTTTTACATCTGATTGTTCAATATGTAAATCATCTAGTACCACAAGAATTAAAACAGTCCTAATTGAAGTCATTTTAACAACAGGAGAAAATATTTCATCAAAATATATACCTTTCTTTTATGCAAACCCCTTTACAACAAGTCTAGCCTTGTACCATTTTTTGCCTCCATCTTATTCCTTCAACCTATAAACCCATTTATTCTGTAATGCTCTTTTTGTTGCAGGCAACTGAACCAAGTCCTAAGTCTGGTTATTTACCAAGGAATCCATTTCCTCTTTCATTCCTTACTACCACTTCCTTTTAGTGTCTACCTACATTGCCTCTTCATAACATTATGGTTCAACATAATTAGTCAACAATAAATAATAGAATAAAGGAAAGTATCATTCAGAGGGTCTACTTAACCTAGTAGATATTCTAACAACACTTGCAGGATTTTGAGGTAAATGTTTCTCCTGTTGTTGTACATTTTTTATTTTCTGGTACCTTTGGAATTTCTGGATTTTCCTGTTTCTTTCCCTGCAACTCATCTTTATACATGACCTTCTCATTGAATATGACATCTCTACTCCTAATGATTTTGTGATTTTCATAATCCCATAAGAGATAACCAAAATCATTTACATTGTATCCAATAAAGGTACACTTCTTGGATTTTGCCTCAAGCTTTTTTCTATTTTCTTTATCAATATCAACAAATGATTCACAACCAAAAGTATTCAAAAAGAATAGTTTACCTTTCCATGCCTCCTCTACAATTCCACCATCCAAATACCTTGAAGGTCCTATGTTTATTAATTAAACATTAGTATCTACAACATTTGCCCAGAACTGTAATGGAAAACCAACATGCAATCTCATACTCCTTGCATGCTCCATGATTTTCCTATTCATCCTTTATGACACACCATTTTCTTGTGGTGTTACTGGAACTGTCTTTTCTCTAGGAATCTCATGGTATGAACAGTAATCATCAAACTCCTTGTTGCAATATTCACCTCCATTGCTTATCTGATACACTTAAACCTTTTTCATGTCTCATTCTCAACCAAATATTTCCATTTCTTAAAAGTATCAAAAACATCATATTTTTTGTCGAAGGCAATAAACCCAAGTTTTTCTAGTTGCGTCATCAATAAAAGTAACATAATAATGAGAGCCACCAAGAGATGATACCTAAGCCAGTCCCCATACATATGTATGCATAAGCTCTAACATTTCACTCTTATTTTCTTTTTCGACTTTGAGAAATATGACTCTCTTCTATCTTCCATAAACACAATGCTCACATAAATCCAAATCAATTTATTTAAGATATGGAAGAAAAAAATATTTTATGAAGTATTTGCATCCCCTTCTCACTCATGTGTCCAAGCCTATGATGAAATAGTGATGTATCCACTCTTTTAGAAGCTAAAGAGATAGAAGAATCAATATTACCACTACATAAATACAATGTACCTACCTTCTCTCATTTTTCTATCATCGGTGATCCTTTGGTGACCTTCCACACTTTATCTGTAAATATGGATATGAAACCTTCACTTGCCATCTGCCCTGTTGAAATTATATTTTTCCTTAGATCTGGAACACGCCTTACCTCTTTCAACAACCATTGGTTTCCATTCCTTTGCTTTATCTTTACCTTTCCCATTCCAACAATTTTTCATGGTGCATCATCACCCAAATCATCCGATACAAAATCACCTTGAACATAATCTAGAAAAAAACTCCTATAGGGTGTGGCATGAAATGAAGCCCCTGAATCTACTACCCAAGACTCATAAATATTATCTATAGAAAGAATCAAAGCATCTTGTAACACATCACATGTTACATTTTCTTCCTAATTTTTCTCCTGTTGTCCATCTCTTTGTTTCCTTTGAGCTCTGAAGTCTTTCTTCAGATGTCCTTTCTTCCCACAATTCCAGCACTCTATCTTTCCCAATCTGGATTTGGATCTTCCCTTCCTAGAATTCTCGCAGTTCCCTGATCCCTTTCCTCTATCCTTTTGTCTTCCCCTATTCTCCATGTTTATTGCATTACCTGATGTCTCACCTATGCTTTTTCGTCGCATTTCCTCGCTAAGGATAACACCAACAACATCATAAAATTTTAAAGTGTTTGAACCAAAGATAGAGTTACTTACATCCATGACCAAGTTGTCCCATATTTCTAGCAATGAGCACAAGATTATAAGATCCCTGACATCATCATCAAATTCCACTTTTATAGAACTTAGTTCATTAGTAACTGTATTAAATTCATTTAAATGATTTACAATAGACCCAACTTCTGATATCTTCATATTAAATAATCTTTTCATTAGAAATACCTTATTGGACGTCAAGGGTTTTTCATATAGTTTAGCCAATGCATCCATCATCTCATTCATTGTCTTTTCTTTCGAAATATTGAAAGCCATTGATGTTTCCAGGCTCAGTCGTATCGTTCATATTTCCTTTATGTCAAGAACCTCCCATTCTTCGTCCTTCATGGTCATTAGCTTCTTTGTTATTCTGCACAATGGCAGGAATAGATCCTTCTGATATAAATAATATTCCATATTCATCTTCCATAACTGGTAGTTTTGGCCATTAAATTTCTTGACCCTAAACTTTCCATATTTCTCCATTGCTCCCACTCGAACCAGGAACCCTCTTTTCCTGTGAGTTACCTTTCTCTCTGATACCAATTGTTAGAAAAACAAGATCATGGAGCAATAAAATAAAATAAAAATGTGGAAATAAAACACAGAATATACACAATACAATAGAGACATAGATATACGTGGTTCACCCAATGTGGGATACATCCACTCGAGAAATTTACAGGTCCTTCCTTTTTATTATCTAGCAAATGAAGGGATACAACCTACAACACACATGTTGTAACTTCCTCTTCTTTCTCCCACGGTATCCTCTCTCATATTACAATATTCCCAATGATACATAGTTGCAATACATTTCCATCATAAAAGAGGGTTTCCTTCTAGGGAAAAAATCCCTAACATAACTTCTACCATCATATTTGCAACCTTATAATGAACAGTCCAAATTTACTATGAAATTACAATCTACATTTACAAGGAAATTTTTCCTTCATGGACTCGCTTTCCCTCGGACCACATAGGGGGAGAAAGCCCCCCTACAACCCTCCCCCCCCCTGTGTGGAAGGGTGTACAGTATTCTGGGGTGTATAGTCTTCATGGGTTATAAACATGACTGAAAACAAAGACCTTTGAATCATCAAGATAATCATGCTCCACAACCAACAGGGGGTTGGAACCTACTATCGATTTGTGCTGGAGAATTTGGAAGTTGGTGATTCCTATGAATGTATTATTGATATATATAAGAAATCATTATGTGGTTTTCTCCCATTTGGGTTTCCATGTAAATTTTAGTTTATTGTGTATTTGTGGTTGTTTATTATGCACTAATGAATGATATTGTTTATAATGCAATAATATACTGAATGCATAAGTGATAAACTATTGAATAGTGATGATAAAGCTGAAGTTTATATATTGTGATTTAAAGTGGTAAAAAGTGTTCATATTAATTCAACCCCCCCCCCCTCTCAATATTCCAACAATTAGTATCAGAGTTGGTCCTTCAATAAAATAGTCTAACCACTGGAAAGTAGATCATGGATAATACAAATAATGGAACATTGATATTCATGAAGTACATAGTAAATGGAACACTAATATTTGATGCTCAGAATGGTATGAAATATGAGATGTGGAGCACAAGAATGAAATCATTTTTACAGGCATAGGGGTATGATGTTTGGAAATAAGTTGTTACAGGATACACTGCTTCAAAGAAACCAAAGACTACATCCAATATGGAATTGAATAAAAACAACAAAATAATAATGGAATTTATCTTGGAAGGATTACTTGATCTGGTAAAAGACAAAGAGGGAAAATGTTCATCAACCAAAGAACTTTGGGATAAACTACATAATCTCTACTTTAAGGAATCTCATCTTTTCATAGATCCAAATCATGCTAATCATAATAAAGAATATGTTGAAGACAAACAAGAAGAAAGATGTTCATCATGTCAAACAGATTCAGAAGAAGAAGATTGTCAAGAAGGTGTTACAGATTTTGAGGTTGAACTAATCAGTGCCTTCAGTGAGCTAAGAAAATAAAGGAGGGAAAATAAGTCTCTCAAGGAAGAATTGATCAAGCTAAAGGAAGTTTCTCACAAAAATTACAAAGAATCCTAGTAAATTATCATAAATCTAAATGCTCAGCTAGAAGAAGCCAAAGTGATTGAAGAAATCCTTAAAGATCAATTGAAAGAGAAGCAGTGTTTGGAAGTCAAAGAAGTATCACAAAGAAAGGAAGCAAATAAGAGAGAATAAATTTTGACAAGTCGTCTTAAGGAAATATCCGAGGACTTAAACAAGCTTGAAGAAGAATTTGGTCAACAAGAAAGAATAATTGAAGAAGAAATCATCTCCTTGAAGACCCAACTTGAAGAAGCAAAGAGAAAGGAACAAGTTATGAAGATTCAGATGATGAAGAAAGAATAAGATTGTGAGAATCTTGAAGAATAAGTCATCACATTAAGAGTTAAATTTTGTAAGCTCAACAAGAACGTTGAATAGAGAGGAAGCTCCACACCATCAGTAGAGAAAGTTGAAGCGAAATGTTACAAGTTACTAGAAAGGAAGAATAAAGAGAAGGTTAAGATTCATGAAGAAGTCATCAGAGGCCCTACCAAGAAGGAAGTATATGAGCCCTCAAAGGAGAACATTCCATAAATGAAGAAGACTCAAGAACAAGATTACAGAAGAGATGGATATCAAAGAAGAACTTATACCTTCAGGGATGTTACACATTATTTTCATCATACCTATGACTGTTAATGATATAAACCTATCTATTACCTTTAGAGGGGTCAGTGGCATGAGTTCCTGAAGAAAGAAGGGAGAAGAACTTTTCTTGAGAAAAGAAGTTGCATTTCCCTTTGTAAAAACCCTATTAAAGAGGATTTTCACATGTTGTACTATAGCTAGGGTGCGAAAATGTCTGATTTTTGCAGGCTGCACCATAGCTAGGTCGTGAAGTATTCGCAGATTGCTATATAGGCAGGGTACGAGAATGTCTAATTCTCATAGGCTGCACCATATCTGGGTTGTGAGAGGTTCCCAGGTTGCTCTATAGGTAGGGTGCAAGAATGCTCATACATGGGAAAAACGAGTATCTTCTCGATGCTTCTAGAAGGAGAAACTTCCATGGTGAGGTGGCATCCGAATGGTTTGGATCTTACTTGCTTTCATGATTTAGTGGGATCATCCTAACCTCCTCACCTTATCCTCTTCAAATTATAAAAGGAGAGGATCTCTCATGGAGAAAGTTATCTTTGGAGCTTTTTGGATTAGCTTGGATTGGATTGAGCTTTGGAGATTGTTAGCTTGGCTAGATGAGCCATTTTTTCAAGATAGATCGTGAATATTATCAGATCTATGCTCTCGAAATTCTTGGAGTGGAAGTGTGTGGGGAACGAAGGACGGTTGGAAGGGACCTTATGACATCAAGGCCATGGTTGTAATCTCTCTGTCACATTTAATATGATATAGTAATATGATTCTTTCCTATAAAGCTTGTTGTGTTTTATTGTATGATTCCTTGATTACATACATAGGTTTATATTGAGTTTATGCTATTACTATCACTTTGGTTCGTTGTGTTCTTTTGCAGGTTCATCATTGTATGAGCATTGGAACGGAGCTAGGATGGCGATGGCGAGAGGAAGCGGTGTTTAAACGGTATGTCACCTATCCCTCTTTAGTTAGTAAATTCAATATTTAAAACTTAAGGAAAGTGTCATGTTCTGGTGTGTTTTGTTCTAGATCTAGGTGGATCTAGGGAGATCAGTTAGTGTCTGCACCTACCGATTTATCCAACAACAAGGGATCAAAGAAGCTTCAATTAGTGTGAAGGATAAAACATAAGAGAATATCATGATCGACCAAGGTATGAATTCAGAAGGACTACACCACAAAGAGGATCATACACTTCTAGGTATCAAAGTTTATTTTTGGGTCATTGTTTTACATGTAATAACTTTGGACATAAAGTTGTGAATTGCAGAGTGTATGGAAGAAATGTTCAAGAAAGAGATGCTTATGTGGCCCCCCACAATATTGAATGTTACAAATGCCACAACTATGGACACATAGATCGGAACTGCAAAAGTGTGATGGATCCTTTCATGAAGGAAAACACAAATTTCAGATACAAGTAAGTTTGGAGAAGAAAAGAAAAACAATAAGAGCGGGAGAATGAAGAACAGGTCCCAAAGATCGTACTCACAAGATTTGCAGAAACATAAGATCATGATGAATCTACAGGCCAAGAGGAAGATGTCGAAATTCAGGAAAAGGATGAAGAGGAAGATGTCAGAATTCAGAAGGATGATGAAGAAGAAGATGTCAAAATTTAGGAAGATGATGAATCCATAGGTGAAGAGGAAGATTACTTTGCATCAGAGAGGGTATTTTTCTGAGCCATCCGGATTGGAGACTCCCGGTAAAGATGAATATTGAATAGGGGGAGTCTAAGCAATAGCTCTACATATCAGAGAACTATCTTTCGACCAGTCTGAAGTGTTTGCATAATTTGGAAAGGTAGTTTCAGAATGGTTTGATGACAGAAGTGTATAATGTCTTGTGACAGTTAGATTGTTTGAGGAGCATATTTTGAAACACATTCCCATGCAGGTGTTAGATTATAGTTACAAATAATATCAATGGCAAACTTTTTCAGGAAGAGATTCATGATTGTATAGAGGATTCCATGCATGTATTCAAACATGGACATATTCAGTAAATATTTTTACAGACGTGTAGAGTCTAATTTTCATATTGAGCAGATAGCTTGAAAAGCAGGAATATGTAGTGATCAGTTGCAGTAGATTTGAAGAAGTCTTCAGAATGGTAAAGTGACAGATAGGTCAACATTGTGCGTAGTTGAATAGCAGAATCATGGAAATTTTATGACATATCGATAGAGATTTATTTTTGATATCATTGGCGGGTCTAGACAGATATATGACAGTGGATGAAGTGGAATCAGTTAGGCACAGGAAAGCAAGCAGTGGAAGGCACAACATAATAGGGGAAGAGAAACTGTCAACAGGAGTTATATATACAAAGGTAATTTGTTGAGTAGTGTGGTCATTGATGTCTAAGAAGTGAACATGATGAAGTCACAAAGACTTGAAGACAAGTATTGAAGGAACTTTAACTTTGAATTTTTTTTATATATGTCAGTGAATTACAAGAGGAAACACCAATGGAAAAGAAGCATCGGAAGAGAGGAAAATAAGAAAGTATGAGAAGCCCCACATTGATATACAAGACATATTGCAAAGAATTCAAGTGGAGAGAAATCATCCGAGAAAAATATCATAAGCATGAAGACAAGGGAAGACATACCGACATGGGGAGTTACCTTTTCCCATGATCTGAAAAGGGGAGAGTGAGAAAGATCGGAAGAGAAATATCGGAATCATGAAGATAGGGGGAGATGTCCCAAAGGGACATACCCTTTTCTATTGATGTCAAATGGGGATAGAAACATCAAGAGAGAAATATGAGGAGCAATGGTCACAGGGGGAGTCTGAGTGTTTCCATCAATGAAAAAGGGGGATATTATTGGTAATATGGTTGTCATTGATGTCAACAGATGTGATGGGTTCATTTGAAGAAGTCTACAAGAATCCCCAAATGTGTGGTCATGAAGCCCAAAGTTGTTTGAGGAATAAGGACATGAAGTATATTGTAAATTAAAGTAACACACTCATAGATGGATATTCTGTGTCATTGCATCTCCAACGGTAGGTGGTACGTCATGTAGTTCCTCACGGTTAAGGAGATATTCCCTCATGAAGTTGAAATCCCTGAAGAATGGTTAACAAGCCCCTAAACAATTACAATTCATTAATTAAAAGGTAAATTGTGTTGGAGCATAACCCTAACTTACATTAGTTTATACCTAGCTTAGAATCCTAGATCTTGGTTAATACATTCCATCACACTTTATTTCACCTAATTTGGCCACATAGAGAAGAAGGGTGCCTCATCCTTAGATTTTAGGGAAAATTGTTATTTTTAGATCAAGACTCAACTCTCGGTTCTTGATTTTCTTGATTTATTCTTGATTTATTCTTGATTTATTCCAACTCCCCCATCAAAAACTCATCTATTATTGGGGAATGTGCACCTCCTCTTTGAGTGAGATATTTATTCCTTAATTAATGATTTTTGTCATTACTATCATTAGTAACTACTATTTCGGGTCAGTTAAGTGAGTTGGAACTGCTTCTCTTATCAGTTAAGTGAGCTAATGCGCATCACTTGACTTTTGTGGACATTCATGAGTGTGTGACATGTGTCTTTAGTGGTCTAGGTTGAACTATGTGGTCTCCCTTAGCCTATGACACTTATTTTAGGCTTTTCTAGCTTTTTTTGACTAGAATTTCTATGTTGGAAATTCTATATATTCACCTCCTCTCTTCTTTTTGAGGATGGTTGCTCATGTATATTCATTTTTTATTAAGATTATTCTCTGATTTATGGAGAAAAAATTTTCTCTCATCTCTTGAATATCAGCAAATTGTATGTGTTCAATTTAACTAGAATTCTAGATCTATTGGGGTTTCAGCGGGAATTCTACATGGTATCAAAGCTAGATTGAATCTAGTGGATTGTACACGGTTTTATTTGCAGGTATAGATCATCAGGAGGCACAGAAAGCAGCAATGGATCATCTCTCTCAGCCCACAAAACTCATTCTAAATCCTTTCAATTACTTCGAATGGAAGACAGAGATCTCTCTGCTCCTCCAAAGCAAAGGGATTTACAAGGTAACAATGGGAACGGAGAAAGAACCAATTGCTGCAGCAGAAAAGATAAAGTATTTCAATAAATTAGATGAAGAAATTGGGATGATATGCCTATCAATTTCCAGATATATCCTCTTTCATGTCAGTGGAGCCACTACTCCCGATGTAGTCTGGACCACATTGGAAGGACTATTCGGCAAGCAGGATGCAATGAGAGTGCATCAACTGGAGAATGAACTCATATCCCTAAGTTCAATTCATTTCAGCAACTGGAAAGAATTATTCACCAAGTTCAAATCCCTCCTCATTTAAATTAATGCATGTGGAGTCAAGAAAGAGGAATATCAGCTCATCCCTTCAATTCTCTTGAAACTAGGCCCTGAATATTTTGTATTTGTATCGTCTTTTCAAGCATCTAAATTGACTCAGGAAACATGGAAAATGCCTCCATTGAATGATTTCATTGCAGCATTGACTCAAGAGAAATATAATTTATTCCAAATGGGTGCCATCAAGCATTCCAAGAACCAAGCACTTGTGGCTACTGATGCTCCAAAGAGCAGTGGAAAAGACAAGAAAAAAGGAACGGGTAAATTTCTTGAATTGAAGAAGGAGAGATCCACACAATCTTCAAAGAACTCTTATGAGCCTAAGGGTAAGAAGAAGAAGGAAAGAACACTTTTCAGCTAATTTTCCAAAGGTTTTCATCCCAAATAAAATTGCATGAGGAAGACTATCGATGAGATGGCCAAGCAATTGCAGCAACACAATCTCACGGTGCCCGAAAATGCAAAGAAGAAAGATGATAATAGAATGGGAGGGAGAGCACGAGATAGTCATGCTTTAATGGCTGTCACATCCACTCCATAATATTGGATCCTTGTTTCAGGTGCATCGAACCATATGGATGCATCAAAAGATGAATTTTCCTCCATCGAAGAAAGCACCAGATCCCCAATTTACTTGGGATATGCCACACCCGCAAAGGTGTGCGGAGAAGGAATTGTTGATCTTGAAGGGGGTTGCTTCACAAATGTGCTTCATGTTCCCTCGTTGTCTGCAAATATTCTCTCAATATATCAGATCACTCATTCCATATCTGGAAGGAAGGTGGAGTTCACTCCGGACTCCGCAGTGATTACCAACATTTCGACAGGCTCACAGCTTGCACATGGAATTGCAGATCACGGTTCTCGTTTGTATTTATTCTCCCACTTTGTTCCTAAATCTATTAGCATTGTATTTCTGTCACAATATAATGATATCATCAAGTTATGACATGAAATATTTGGCAATCTAAACTATAAGTACTTTCATCAACTCAACAAGGAAAACATGGTAGAAGGATTGCCAGCTATTAAATTCACAAGTGGTGTATGTCAAGGATGCATTCTTGGAAAGCATATAGAGAAAAAGTTTGACAAAGGGAAGGCACAGAGAGCTTCTTCACCTCTTGGGATAATTCATACTGACATCACGGGCCCATTCTTGCAGCCTTCAATCAGTAAGGCTCGATATGTAATCACCTTCATAGATGATTTCTCTCGCTTTACTTGGGTATTTTTTCTGAAATTAAAATCGGAAGTATTTGAATGCCTTATAGAATTTAAAGCACTTGTTGAGAATGAGTCTGGGTGTAAGATTAAGATACTCTGTACTAATAATGGGGGGGATTATTTCAACAAATATGTGCAGCAACTTTGTATTGATGCAGGTATACAACTACAACACACAGTGCCATATACACCACATCAAAACAGTGTTGCGGAGAGGAAAAACCGGTCCTTAAAAGAGATGGCCAATTGTATGCTACAGTCGAAATCATTATCTCCCAAGATATGGGATGAAGCTATTAATTGTGAAGCATACATTCAGAATTGAGTTCCTCAAAAATCACTCAAAGGCACCACTCCTTTTGAATGTTGGACCGGTAAGAAACCGAAAGTGTCGCACTTTCATATTTTTGGTTCACGAGCATGGGCTCACATTCCGACAGATAAGAGGAAGGATTTGGAGCCTCAAATTGTTGAATGAATATTTTTTGGATATAATGAAGGTTTCAAAGGATATATATTGTTGGACTCTCACACTGAAAAGTTCATTCTAGCTCAAAGTGTGAAGTTTGAAGAAGAATCACTGCATGATTTTTCAGAAGACCTTGCTGAGGAACCGCTTGTTGTCACTGATGAGGAGGAGTCAGAAACTTCTTCGAGCACTTCAGAGAAGAATTTTGGGTCTGATATAGATGATGAGTAGCAGGTCATGTCTTCTCCAACTCAGTTTCCAACTTGGGCAGAGAAAACCCTACAAGATGCAGGTGAACTAGTCGGTGATCCTGCAGATACAAGAAGGACTAGATCACAGTTTTTTGGGGATCAACAGGCCCTGGCTGCCACAGAACCTTTGCTGACCATAAATTTCTATATGAAACTTGTTTCAGATCCACAGTCACACTCTAAGGCAGCTTGAATCCCACTTTGGGAGGCTTCCATGGATGAAGAGTACTCTGCTCTTATGGACAACAACACATGGGACTTGGTTCCACTTCCAAAAGGAAGAAAGATTGTTTGGTGCCAATGGATATATCGAACAAATATTTATTCATATGGTGAGATCAGAAATTAAAAATCTTGACTTTTCACAAAAGGATACTCACAGGTACATGGCATAGATTACACAGAGACATTTGCAGTTGTTGCAAAAATGGACTCCATTCGACTAGTTTTGGCCATTGTCACTTCTCGCGGATGGGAAGTTCACCACATGGATGTGAAGAGTGAATTTATTCAAGGAGAACTCAAGGAGGAGATCTATATGGAGAAACCATAGGGATGCATTCATAACTCTTCCATTTTTTGTAGATTAAAGAAATCTTTGTATGGCCTAAAACAGGCTCCCAGAGCCTGGTATGCAAAGATGGATTATTTCCTGCTTTCCATTGGATTCATTCGATGCAAATTTGATCCGAATGTTTATTTGATGCAACATGATGATTCCCTTTTTCTGATAGTACTTTATGCAGATGACTTACTGATGACAGGGAACCTTACTTCAGCTATTGATTCAGCAAAATCAGCATTGCACGATCGTTTTTCCATGGCAGATTTGGGACTATTGCACTACTTTCTTGGTCTTGAAGTTTCTCAGTCTACTTCAGGGATCAAGATGGCATAGTCTAAGTATGCATCAGATATAATTTTTCGTTTTCATATGACAAAATGAAAGCCAGCAGCATCTCCCTTTCTTTCAGGGGTCAGATTTGAGGATGTGTGTACTAAACCTTTGGTGGACAGTACATTGTATCGGCAGTTGATTGGGATTTTGTTGTCTCTTACTCACACCTGACCTAATATCTCTTTTGTAGTAGGATTTTGTTCCAGATATATGTAGGATCCTCATGAGATTCATTGGAAAGCTGCAAAGAGAATCCTTAGATATGTGAAAGGTACTCCCAGTTTTGGTATCTTTTATGTTGCAGATTGCCCACTTTCATTGATTGGGTACATAGATTCTGATTGGGCTGGAGATGGTACAGACTGCAAGTCCACCTTTGGTTATGTTTTCAACTTTGGTTCAGGGCCATTATGTTGGTCTAGCAAGAAGCAATCCATGATTGCTTTATCTACAGCAGAGGCATAGTATAGAGGTACAGTGAATGCAGCTACACAGGTTGTTTGGTTGCAGGGGCTTCTCTCCGAGTTTGGTATTCAGTATCCAATTATGACTGTCATATTTTGTGACAATCAGGGGTCCATTCAGATATCAATTGATCCAATTTAGAGACAGAGGACCAAGCACATCGAGATTCACATGCATTACATCTGCAAGTTGATCTGTGACAGAGTCATTTCACTACAGTACTGCCCCACAGAGCAACAGGTTGCAAACATCTTCACCAAGTCCTTCACTGAAAAGAAATTTTTAGAACTAAGAGCCATGCTTGGAGTGGTGGAGACAGGTGAGTAGGTCACTTTTGGCCACTCAGCATTTTTTTCCTCTTTTGGGGGAGGAGGCGGGGGGGGGCCACGTTCCCACGAGGTTTTCCCTCTTTCCTCTTTTCATGAGGAGTTCTTTTATGTAATGAATACCTAAAATGTCCAAGTTTTCGGGACTCAAAATTGTTTGTCATTACAGTTAGGCTTAAGGGGGGGTGTTGAAGCATAACCCTAACTTACATTAGTTTATACTTATCTTAGACTCCTATATCTTGGTTAATACATTCCATCACACTTTATTTCACCTAATTTGGCCGCATAGAGAAGAAGGGTGCCTCATCCTTAGATTTTAGGGAAAACTGCTATTTTTAGATCAAGACTCAACTCTCGGTTCTTGATTTTCTTGATTTTCTTGATTTATTCTTGATTTCTTCCAACTACCCCATGAAAAAACTCATCCATTATTGGGGAATGTGCACCTCCTCTTTGAGTGAGATATTTATTCCTTAATTAATGATTTTTGTCGTTACTATTATTAGTAACTACTATTTCGGGTCAGTTAAGTGAGTTGGAACTGCTTCTCTTGTCAGTTAAGTGAGATTAAGTGAGATAATGTGAATGACTTGACTCTTGTGGGAATTAATGAGTGTGTGACATGTGTCTTTAATGGTCTAGGTCGAACTATGTGGTCTCCCTTAGCCTATGACACCTATTTTAGTTTTTTCTAGCTTTTTTTTACTAGAATTTCTATGTTGGAAATTCTATATATTCACCTCCTCTCTTCTTTTTGAGGATGGTTGCTCATGTATATTCATTTTTTATTAATATAATTCTCTGATTTATGGAGAAAAAAATTTCTCTCATCTCTTGAATATCATCAAATTGTATATGTTCAATTTAACTAGAATTCTAGATCTATCGGTGTTTCTGCAGGAATTCTACAAATTGGTTGTAACAATAAAGCACAGGTTGACCCTAAATTAAGGAGAGAAGTCCTTCAAGCATAAACGAAACAATATTTCCCTTCCTCGATGGACCCAAAAGGGATAGGAACACACCCTATGGTCATATAAGAGAGAAACAAAGGAGTGTTGGAAAACAAGTTCCAGATCAAGGGGATGCTACTCAGATGATCAGGGAAATAGGGAAGCTTGCAAATTCATTAGCATAATCTTGCACCTAGGTTGTATCCTCATCCATTCCCTTAATAGGTTCTCATATACCATCCTCAAGGGGTTAGGTGTTGATATTATGGTAGTTGTGGTAGGTATTAACCTCCACGTGTAACCTTTGATAAGACTAGATAATTCTGGGAAGCAAGAGAAACCCTAAAACGTTGGATAATAACTCTAGGAGACAAGTCGTCTCAAGAGAATATTTAATATTGAGTTATTATCCTCTAGAAATATAAGTTGGCCCAGTCAAGTGAGATAGAGTTGTATAAATAGAGGGTGATAGATCTCATTTGTCATACTCACTCTCACAACTGCATAAGACTAGTGGTGCGCAAGTTTGGAGAGGAACTGCAGTTGCTGCAATTGGCATTTCGGTTTTGGCTTGGAATTTCTCTTGGTTATGGTTTGGAATTTCTACTTGGTCTTTGGTTATTCTTGCTTCGTGCATTAGCCTCATCTTGACTCATCTAAGAATATGTATGATGCCCTAACTAACCTATTCTCAGTTATAAACATTGGACAAGTAATGTGTCTAGAAAATGAGATTTGTGACATGAAAATGAATGATGATGGTAGAATAACATCATACTTTGTAAGAATCTATCAGTTAAGATATCAACTACAAGTTATTAAAGAAATCATTTCAGAAAAGGAACTGGTAAATATAGTATGCATTGGCCTTCCCAGGACATGGGATGCATTTTCCGCAAGCTTGAACACAAGAAAGGAGTATCCCACATTTGAAGAAATTTGGACTTGTTTTTCAAAAGAAGAATCAAGGATTAGAACAAAAGATAAATCCCAAAAGAAATATGATGATCAATCCTTCACAGCAAAATTCAAGAATTTCAGGAATAAGAGGAAGTTTGGCTTGAGGAAGAAACCAAATCAAGAAAAGGATATGTCAAAAATACAATGCTTTAACTGTCGAAAATATGATCACTACAGAAACCACTCTCCTGAGTTAAATAAAAGGAAGTAAACAGACGAAGCAATAGTTTTCAAATAAAGGGAACCCTCAAAGAAAGCCAAGTAGGATAAAACAAGCTTCGTCTTCTAGTCAAGGTAACAATATTCTTCTATAACAGAGTTCTTGTACATACCATGTTTACATCGTTCATGTACATATCATGAATATCTATTTCTTAGAAGAAAAGATGGTCAGTGAAACAATACCTATGGAAGAATAACAATATAAGGATTTATGTTACGATGACTACAAGAATATGAAGTATGTTGACAAATTCTTGAGGAATCTAGTATATAAGTAACAACTACCAGATAGGTCGAAATCAGAATCAAACTCGAAGAGACCTAGAAGGAGTCAAATCAGAAAGAAGTGATTAATCAAGAGGAAATTAGAATAAAACTTGTGACACTTTGAAAAAGGAAATAAGGATGTATACGGAAGCATGGACTCTCTTATATGGAGGGATCTTATTACAGAATTCCAAAAGAAGAGCATGCATTCATGCATGAAGTCGGGATTAGAAGGGAGATAATCCTAAATGATATGATCCATTGAAGAATCAGTGAAGATTATGAAGTACATGTCCATGTTCCCTGTTGAAAGTAGCAGCCATGATAAGCAACACATGTTCAGTTTGACTCTAGAAGAAGTCTTCTTCGAAAATAAGTCTTAAGTATCCTTGGTTGTCCATCTACATCTATGTTCCTATGATGAAAGGAAAAAGTTGGAATCTTCAGGAAGTAAAGGAATGGAATGTATAGAAGACTCCATGGACCCCAAAGTTAAAGAGGAACATGAGGAAGAACATGAATATTCCAAGAAAGAAAGAAAATCCAAAACAACCAATTATTATACCGAGAATCATAAGACTACCAGCTTGGTTTGAACCCACTAGAAGCAATCAAGCAAAAGAAATGGAATTTTTGATAAAGAACAGTGTATGTAAGAAAATTTGAAAATCACTTATGAATGGAAGCATTGTGAGATTCAAAACTAGAGGTTCTTCCAAAAGGAGGGAGAAAACTATGACGAAAACATGTTCCAATAAACCATATATACCTCTTGCAGTATCCATGAATTGAAATTTACATGTAAAATAGTGTTCTTCCCAATAAAGAAAATTGAGAAAGAAGCTTATACCAGAAAGAGACCCATGTATGCAAATGGAAGAAGACATTGTATGGATTCAAGCAACTTGATGCAGAGTATCTCATATACAGCAGAAGCGTGGTGAAAACTTCCTATGATAGAGAAAGTGTATCAGAATGGTTACTCATAATTCCAGGATGGTGGATTGAAAATACATGGCTAACTCCCATGATAACAGATCTGAAGAAGTTGAAGAAACTTTAATCCAGTAGGCCGGTCTCTGTATTGACAATTGATTGGCTTGTTAATGTATTTGGAGAATACTCAACCAAATATTTGTTTTGTGGAATGTTTAAATTATGGCATACAACTACATGAATTTTTTATTTAGATTACGCAGGGAGTGTAGATGACAGAAGAAGTACTACTTGGATATGTTTCAGTTCGAGCTTTGCCATGATTTCATGGGCTAGCAGGAAAAAAAATTATGTTTCACTCAGCACTTTTGAAGCAAAGTATATTGCATCTTGTGATGCTTTTACAGAATCAATCTGGCTTCGTAAGTTGGTTTTTGGACCATGTGATTAGGTGTTGAATTCGACCATGATATATTGTAATGATCAGATCCATGTGAAGCTTTCAAAGAAACCGGTGTTCCATGATAGGAAAAAGTACATTGAGATCAAGCATTATATTCTCCATGATAAATTCCAAAAGAGAGAACTGGTTCTCCAGTATATCTCCACAGATAAGAAGATAGCAGATATTTTGGTAAAGCCTCTATCCAAGATGAAAAGTTTGTGTACTTAAGAGACAAGCTAGGGCTCGTGGAGACGACTTCCTTATTGGAAAAGTAAGTGATTACTCCTAGGTTGGGAGGGATCATTGATATGTTATTGATTTATGGATAGCCATTTTCTAGTTCGTAAAATGGTCCAGGATGGGCAGTTCCTTTCTCATTCAGAAAGTGGTTCAATATTTCTAACGCACAGGCATTTTCCAGTTCGAAAAATGGTCCAGATCTGACAGTCATTTTCATAATGAAAATGGTCCAATAGATTTTTGACATACCATACATAGTGATTCCCCTTTTGGCTAGTGTGGGGGAATGGTCTAGTACATTCATACCTCTTGGCAGTCACTTTGAGTCATGGTCAAGTAGAATGGTCTGCCTCGTCGGGCATTCATTCTTTCGAAGATCACAGTTGTGAGAAGTTTTGAATAATGGTTTATTTTTTGAGGTTGGTACAGGACAATCATTTCCATAGGAAATGGTCTGTATAATCATTCCCTAGGGAAAAATCATTATCTCCAGGTTGCATTGTGATTAATGCTAGAGGAATGGCCTAGTTAGGTGAATGGTCCAAGTTCAGCAATCAAGGACACACATTCCCTAGGCCAGACTCATTCTCTCCAAGTTGCACTGTGATTAGTGTCAGAGGAATGGCCCAGTTAGGTGAATGGTCTAGGCTCAGAAATTAGGGACATTTATTCTTGTAATTTTTAAACCTGTGAAGTAAAGCAATGCATATAGATTCTTAATCAAAACAAAATTTAATCAATGACTCATTCACATAGTACACAGAGATTTATACCGGAAACCCTCAAATGGGAAAACCTTTCTTATATTCATTATATCGAATTTCACCATTCACTATACAATATATACAATGTTTTTAGGTATTCCGTAGATACCAAAACCCTAATCCCTAAAACTGGGATTATCTTTAGTAAACCGCTAAAAATAGCAAAATCCGTTAAAAATAGCAAAAACCGCCCGAAAAAAAATTTTGGGGCGCTGCCCTAAACGTTGTGCGTAACTAGGGGGGGCATACCTACCCCCCCTGGGACCCCCTATTAAGAACCAAATATCAATATATCATAGAAAAACCTCAAAAAAAGTATTCAACGCCTTAAAAAAGAGATAATTTCATATAATAAGCCTCTTCGAGGGGGCAACCTCCTTTTACCCCACTTAAATGTTCAAGTACAAGATGATTCTAAATGAAAATGTCTCCTTGGTATATATAGGAGACTAGGAGGTATAATTACAACTAATGGAATAAAGCCGACATAAATAAAATAACATTACTAATGTAATATGCCCCAATTAAGGGGTAATGAGCCAATATTAGGGCTTAACATGCCCCTCCCCTTGAGACAGTGTTGTCCACAACACTTGAGTAACTTTGGATGCTTCTGTATAAAAGACACATCTTCCCAAGTGGAATCTTCAGCGGGTAATTTCCTCCATTTAATGAGATACTCTGAAATGGATCTATTCCTCAGCTGGCAAATTCTTGTGTCAGTGATGGCTTTAGGCTCCAATATGATTTATCCTTCCTCATCAAGTTCTGGAAATATAGTTTGAACTGGGATCTTGTCGCATATAACCTTCTTTAAGCATGAAACATGGAAAACTTGGTGTACTTGTGAAGATGTAGGCAACTCCAATTTGTATGCCATAGTACCAATCTTTTGCAACACGTTATAAGGGCCATAGTACTTTGGTGATAATTTATTATCCTTCTTGGCTTGCTTGAGGGACATATGTTTGTATGCTTGTAGTCTTATAAACACCCAATCCCCTACTTCAAAAATTCTTTCACTACAATGTTGATTTGCTTGTTGTTTCATGCAATTCTGTGCCATGGTCAAGTTGTCCTTTAAGATTTGGAGAACTTCTTGTTGATTCTCGATGTGATCTTCCACTGCTTGAACCTTAGATTTTTATTTTAGAGAAGAAGTGATGGAATGAGGGTGGTATCCATAAAGTCCCATAAATGGTGTCATTTTTGTTGCAGTATGAAATGAAGTGTTATACCACCATTCTACCAAGGGTAACCATTTGAACCATTGTGTTTGTTTATCAGAGACAAAGCAACGAAGGTAGCCTTCTAGACATTTGTTCACTATCTCGGTTTGTCCATCAGATTGAGGATGATAGGATGAGCT
>ML799313.1:750893-768732 GCA_009831015.1 Picea engelmannii
CTTGATATTTTCCTGATCCTTTCTTTAACCTTCTCACAAATTTTGCCTCAATGTCATCAAATTCTGAATCAGTATTCTTGTCTGCTTTAAAAGATGCTTCTCTAGTACTGGATTTATCTTTGTTAATTCTCATTTCATATGCATTTAGAGTTCCTAGAAGTTGATCAATGGACAAAGTTTTAAGATCATTTAATTCTTCTATTGCAAAGACTTTTCGATTAAATTTATCAGGCAGAGATCTTAAAATCTTCTGAACTAAGAGTGAGTCATCAAACGTCTCACCTAGACCCTTCATGGCATTTACAAGTTCTTCAACTCTTAAAAAATAGTTTCTAATTTTTCATCTTCATTCATCTTTAGTTGTTCAAATTTCAATCTGTATGTTTGAAGTTTGGCATATTTTACTTTCTCATTTCCTACATAACTGTTAATAAGTTTATCCCACATTGCTTTGGCAGTATCAAGATGCATCACCTTTACAAACTCATCTTCAGCAAGTCCATTCAAGATAGAATTCATCCCCTTAGCGTTAAAACTAAACTCTAACTTATCATCCTTGTTGGCTAGCACAACAGGCTTTGTATATCCAGTCTCTACTACATCCCAAACATCAGCACCCAAGGCCATTAAGTATGTTCTCATTCTAATCTTCCAGAAGGCAAAATTTGTTCCATCAAACGGAGGGGGCTTAGAGGCTGAAGTCCCTTCATGACTTGTCATGTTTAAGCTTACAGATCTACCTTTACATAAAAGGAACCTGCTCTGATACCAATTGTTGGAATTACTAAAACAACTGAGAGGGGGGGGTGAATCAGTTGTTATTGAGCTTAAACAATTTTAACAATATTAAAATATTAATACTCTTTCTTCAAGTGATCATCAATAGTATACATCATATGGACAGTAAAAGTAAAGAGCATCAGTCACACATAAGTTATACACAGAGACAGATTTTCACGAGGAAACCCATAAAGGGAGAAAACCTCTTCTTCTTCTTCTTCGAAATGATAGGCAGTCTTTTAAGTTTTGTACATCATTTACAATTGAGCACCAACTCAATGTGAGGCTGCTACCTCTGTTTTATAAGATGCAACTTGTTTGAGAGCACCCACTCTCTGGTTTTTCTAGCATCTACTAGAAGGAAGCACCAACTCCCTAGTTTCTCTAGCACCAACTCCCTGAATGTTTCCAGCACCAACTGGATGGAAGCACCAACTTCCAATCATACAGGCACCAACCTGTATAACAGAGAACAAGAGCTCTCCCTTGCACCACCCTGCCACCCTGGTTTCTCTAGCTGCAAACATATGGAAGCTACAACTTCCTGTGTTCAAGCTTCCACTTGAACCTCTGAGGACAACAGTCCTCCCAAGCACCTCCCAACCTCCCTAAAATATTAAAGAATGAGTACACTAACAACTACACAGATAAATCAATTCTTACCATTTTTTCTCTGTATCTGATCTTCAACAAACTGTTCTGTAATTCTTTTCTTCATCTGTCTGTTCAGCAGGTCTTCTCTACATCAACCTTTTCTGTCATTCTGCTTTTCTTCTTCTCTATATGTCATTCATCTTTTCTTATTCTCTGTCTGTCATTCTGCTTTGCTTCTGCTCTGTGTTTCATCTCCCTCTGCACATTTTCTCAATCTCATGCTACGCCTCTGCTCATTTTCTTTTTCTTATTGTTTCTTCATTTTCCCCTCAGAACAGCCAACCTTACACAATCTGTCTCATCTCCTTTTATGCATACCAACAGGACGGTTCAACTTCCCAACACCTTAGGCAAAATGTCGACAACTGTCTAAGCAACTAAAATGCCAACTGATTGACAATTATGAGTCCATTTCACTAACTGATTTGTAACTGAAAAGTTAATCTGTGAGAAAGAACAGTAACCCTCCGATCACATTCAAGTTTTATCTGCACCGTTGGATGACCTTTATTATTCTTGCCTTTTCAAATCGGGTTTCTGCATTTCGGCATTCCTGTGCCCAAGTGTCTCGACACTTCATGTCGCGATCTCCGAAACTCTGAAATGGAGCTTATCTGGACTGACTCCTTCTCTTCCCGTGACCAAGAGCTGTGCCCACAACCTTATACATTTGTTTCTTTTCCTCTTGATATCGCGATTCGCGAAACTCCGACACGAGCTGTAATCAATGGTCTAGATTCATTCTCGATTCAATGGTTGCGATTGAATCACGATATTGCATATCGCGAAATCGAGGTTCCTGTTGTCAAGTGTTTTTGTCACTTCAAAGTCCCGATTCACGAAACTCTGATAAGGAGTTAAATCAACGGTACAGATCTGATCTCTATTCAGCGGCTGCGATTAAATCGCGAATTCGCATATCATGATTTCGGGGTTCCTGTTGTCAAGTTTTTTTGTCACTTCAAAGTCCCGATTCACGAAACTCCGATAAGGAGTTAAATCAACGATCCAGATCTGATCTTTATTCAGCGGCTGCGATTAAATCGCAAATTCGCATATCGCGATTTTGGGGTTCCTGTTGTCAAGTGTTTTTGTCACTTCAAAGTCCTGATTCACGAAACTCCGATAAGGAGTTAAATCAACGGTCCAGATATGATCTCTATTCAGCGGCTGTGATTAAATCGTGAATTCGCATATCGCGATTTCGGGGTTCCTGTTGTCAATTGTTTTTGTCACTTCAAAGTCCTGATTCACGAAACTCCGATAAGGAGTTAAATCAACGGTCTAGATCTGATCTCTATTCAGCGGCTGCGATTAAATTGCGATTTCGGGGTTCCTATTGTCAAGTGTTTTTGTCACTTCAAAGTCCCGATTCACGAAACTCCGATAAGGAGTTAAATCAACGGTCCAGATCTGATCTCTACTCAGCGGCTGCGATTAAATCGTGAATTCGCATATCGCGATTTCGAGGTTCCTGTTGTCAAGTGTTTTTTTCACTTCAAAGTCCCGATTCACAAAACTCCGATAAGGAGTTAAATCAACGGTCCAGATCTAAGCTTGATCTGACGACTCAGATTTTATCGCGATTTTTCATATTGTGATTACGCCCTCTTCTCCTTGCACTTTAAAGACCATGCAGGTTCTCCTCGATCCAACGGTGGTCAGATCCTGCACTCAAATCTAACGCATGAGATCTATCCTCCTCTTTAGCGCACGCTCTTCTTTTTTTTATTCAGATCTGACGGCCCTCATGCTGTCGGGAGTTTTGGATGTGATCCAATGATTAGAAATGCTTCTCGGGCCTTCGATCACTCGATCTTCCTGGACTTATCTTTTGTTTGCCTGTCGATCACAAACTGCCTGTACTCATGCCGTCTTCACCATTGTACTTGCCATCAATGACAAGCATTCGTTGTCTTTTAAAATATTTGCCAACAATCCTCTGTACATTCTTTCTGTACTTATGCCATTCTCTCTACCTGAACTTATGCCATTCGTTGTCTGTTAAATATTTGCCAACAGCTAGATGGATAGTCATTATGTTGATGGACAGACATTCTCCCTGTGGAAAATGGTCCAAGACAATCATTCTTCTAGGACGTATTAGAAGAATAGTCCTTGTATCCCATGGCGTGGCTTTCAGCATCTGGTGGAACATTTATTCTTCTAGGACATATGTTCAAATTAGAAGAATGGTTCTCATATCACTCTGTGGAGTGAGTGACTTATTCATCATCATGCTCGATTACCCAGGTGGAGTATTGCTTCGATAGATGATGCAGTTGATGTTATCAAATCATATTGATAGTGATGATGGTGCTCATGATTTTATCATGAGATAACATGTGTGGATATGATGATGTTACCGGTTGAATGGTTTGTTTGTGCTCAAGACCATTTCCTTTAATACCTCCCTATATAGGAGGGAGTCTTGATATTATGGTAGCTTGGGAGGTATTAACCTCCATGTGTAACCTTTGATAATACTAGAATATTCTAGGAAGCAAGAGAAACCCTAAAACGTTGGATAATAACTCTAGGAGACAAGTCGGCTCAAGAGAATATTTAATATTGACTTATTAGCCTCCAGAAAGAGAAGTTGGCCCAGTCAAGTGATATAGAGTAGTATAAATAGAGGGTGCTAGATCTCATTTGTCATACTCACTCTCACAACTGTATAAAACCGATGGTGTGAAAGTTTGGAGAGGAACTACGGCTGCAGCTGCAGTTGCAATTGTTGCAACAAGCATTTCAGTTTTGGCTTGGACTTTCTCTTGGTTATGATTTGGACATCCTGCTTGGTCTTTGGTTATTCTTGCTTGGTGTGCTAGACTTCGATAAATGTATGCTACCTTGGTAATTGGCGATTGGATTGCTTCCGGAATTATTTTGTTTCTCAAGGTTAAGGTGCTCAGGGTGGCCTTTGTGCTTATGGTTGGGTGAAAATATTGCTATATTTTCTATGGTGAAACGAGCACACCTATTTTTCTAACATTAGAGTGGTTGTATTCCATTATGTATGAGCCAAGGGAAGTTTGGGAACTAGCCCAACCGAAATACCCGCCCGAAAATGTAGAATATTTTGTTTTACATAAAATTGAGGGCATACGTTGTTTGTACACTGGAAAATGGTGTATGTATGCACTTTGCAAACAGGTGAATCGTGTATGGAAAAAAAATGTTGTTTTTTAAATAACACTGATGTATGAGAGTGGGATTTAAGTTTGCAAGCTAGGGAATGGACTAAGACAACTCACAAATACAAATTCAGTGTGGAAATTTGTGGTATAACACTATTTCCATGGATTTTGTGGGAGGTTTACCAACAACTGGGAAGGTACATGACTACGTATTTATGGTAGTTGACAGGTTCAACAAGATGTGCATTATCATGTCTTGTAAAAATACCATCAAAGGAAAAGAAGCATCAAACATGTTCTTTGAACAAGTCTGGATGCACTTTGGGATACGAACAAGCATCATCTTAGACAGGGATACCAAAATTCTCATTACATTTTGGACTACATTGTGGGATAATATGACACTAAGTTGAAGAGATTTGTAGCATTACATCCACAGAAAAATGGGAAGATATAAGTAATCAACAAGGATTTGGTGCAGCTTCTAAGGTGTTACAATCAGAAGAATCTGAAGAACTAGGATGAAAACTCGAGGTACATACAACACTCTTATAATAGAGCAGTCCAAAATTCTACCGGAAAGACAGCAAGTGAGGCAAGAGACCACAGGAGAAGAATTATAAATAAATAAGTTTGTCCAAAATATTACGCAAATCCATTTGCAAGTACAGAAGAGACTAAAGAGATCACAGGAAAGGTAGAAGGCACAACATGATCAACACAGAACGAAAAAATCATTCAGAATGGGAGACAGAGTTTGGTTACAATTGAACAAGGAAAGACTACAGGGTCTTGGAAATAATATAAAGGCTATATAGTATGGCCCTTTCAATATATTGGATAAGGTGGGAGATAAATCCTATAGACTCATTATGCCCCCATACATGTGCATTTACTCAGTAGTGAATGTGGATAATCTTAGACTCTACGAGCCTTCCATGTTGCATCAGGAGGAGGATTGGTTCATACATTCCATAGAGTACTTACAATCATATCCTTAGGAAGAGTTGGAAGAGAAAATCATTTTGTAGAAGTGGCCCAAAACTACAATATAGGGGGAGCATGACCTTTGTCATATTGGGTTGAAGGGACAACTTCCATGCAAAGCAAAGTGCTACTCTGTGGAGAAGGTAGAGAAAAAATTTACTCACCTCATTTAGTAAATATTTTGGGGACCAAAATCCTCCCTAAATGGGGAGGTATTATCCAAAGTGGATCATTATATTATTTTTCATTTATATTGATTCTTTATGGGTGAACAATTGGAAGAATCAACTTGTAGAGCAATTTTAGCAGTTGGTCCCAATTTGGAAATTTGAGTCAAAAAAACCATCTAAAATATTACGAAGTCATTTTGAGGAATCAAACAACACTTTTTTATGGCCCAAACCTTACTATGGACCAATCATATATATTCTACACACCAATACCTTTCCAATGGTGCAATAATTTCCTCAATCTAAGTTCATATGTGAAGGTTATGCCTCATGCAAGTTGACCTATTGTATCGATCACCATGGTGCGAGTGGATGTCACACCAACCCCCATTACTTAAAAGTGTGGGGCTAGACACATAGTGTATTTTATAGAACAATATATAAAGTAAAAACCTAATCACTTATTGAGGGTTGAGGAATTCAATACACTAACCCTGGATGGCTATCAGGCTATGTTAAATACCAGGCCGCTAGGAGGAGAAGGGGTTCAATTATTTTGCATTGTATCTTGTCCATAGTTGAGAAAACATATAAGAGTGGTATTTTATAATCATAATTGAGGGGAAGCTATTTTTTAGTAGCCATACATGCCACAGTGTCAAAGACAACTCCATAGAGAGTGTCTCTTTATTTGTACTTGCATTTGAAGAAAACAGAGCAAAGCACCCTCACCTTCTAGAAGAGTTTTCTCCCATATTCGGTTCCAAATTCATAGCTTGTGTTTATTTTTAGATGGTATGTGAGTATTTATTTATGTTCTCTATTTTTCACATTTCAGTTATTTCATACATTTAAGCAGAAAAAAACCAGTAATTAAAGAATCTGATATCTAAAGGAAACTAACCTCTAGAGTAAATATTTTAGTAATTTTATTAGATTTGTTGTGATGAACTTTCCAGTGGAATGTCCATTTCATTTTATGGATCAAGTAACTTTCAACCCCTATATATGGAACAAATTCCTATACAGTCCTCAAGTATGCAATGGTAACCTTGTCCCCATAGTCCTATTTTTCAACTTGGCATGCTTGATATTTATGTGTTGATTGATGTTTCATGTTAGGGGTGGAAATTTGTACTCACTCAAACCCAAGAGATATATGGTGCACTTACTCAAAATGATTGATTGTTGAACATGCTATTGAACTTTATCTTTATCATGATTTTCTCACATCATATTCTTTGTTGAGGTAACAATATTTCTCCTTATTGGTGGTAGTATATACTACCCCTAATATTGAACTACAGCTTGCATTTATTTTTAAGTAACACATTTATCTATCGATTTTTGTACTTTCAATTTTATATAAAGCGACATTGAAGCACAGTGGAAATCAGTGACTCTAAACATTGATATCATTGCATTCTCATCCATAAAAGGCGTATCTAAATATTCTATGTTTTTTACTTTTTCTGACAACTATCATCGAAATCTAGCAATGTAATTGTTGGCAAAATTGCAATTTTGTGTTTCTTAAATAATGTTTTTGAATGCATATATTGATTCAACTCCATAAAAAAACCACAAGGCACTCAGAATATGTAATATAGATAGTTGAAATCTGAAATTCCAACTATCCTTCTAAATTTATAGTTGGTTTTTGGGAAAAACTCGTCAGAAAAAACATGCTCAAAAAATGGTAAAAATGTAGAACGTTTAGACTACGTCTCTAAAACATTGTTCATTAGAATTTTAAACATAGTTGTATCTAACGGTAAATGCAATAAATAATAATACCCATGATGTCAGACTAATGTTTATCAAATTTCTACAAAATCAGTTGGACATTTTAAACAATAATAAAGTGATGTCTACGGGGAATATAACTTTAAGAGAAACCAAGTTTAATGGTGTGGAATGCATCATTATAAAAGTGGAGTACACATTGTATAAATGACATCATTTCAACGGTGTTTACAAGTGATGTTGATCCAGGTGGATATCGATGGCCACTCACCTATTCCAACTGGCTCATCTCGACAATTTTTTAGTTTGGTAGTTTTTTCCTAGTTTTCGGGTCCTAAACTTTCAGGGTCGTTTTGAGGCCCTAAACAACATTTTTAGGGATTTCCACAGTCAAACTATAAATGTATCTAGATTTTGAAGGCTTAATGTGTATTCCCCAAATAGACCTTTCCAAGGGTTATCGTAAGCCTAAAACGAAGATTGTATGCAAAAGTTATGACCCCGGGAAGTTGTTGTACCAACTTACCCCAATGGGGCCCACGTGACTCTTGGCACTTCATCTCCTAGGGTTAGGTTTTTGGATGTTTAGGGTTTTGGAATTCATTTTAATTGTAAAAATGATTTTAGATCCTCATTGTACTCATCTTCTTTCGAATAAGTGCAATCATCACATCTCTTCTCAGAGATCATCCTCCACCATTCTAGCAAGATTGTTTTCATTCTGCATTTTACAGTTTCAGCATATTTATTTATCGAATAGAAGTCAGTTTTATTGTATCTCTGTTAATGTTCATTGTTTCTCTGTGTTAGTGATAATAATAATCTCTATTCATTTTGTTCTGCTCATAAAATATGGATTAGTGGTATCAAAGTGGTCTGATCCTTGTCGTTCTTAGTACATGTCCCCGATGAGGTTAGGGTACAAAGAGTTAGGTCTCAAGTTTGTTTCTCTTGAGGAAAAGAACTCTTGCATGCCCAAGAGACCTTCCATGGTGGTATAAAATAAAGATTATGGGATAGGATATCCTGTCAAACTATTTCTCGGGGAATCCCTCGCGCAACAGAAGAATGAGATAATGGATAATTTTGCAGAAATCCTTCGACGGCTACCAATAGGTGACGCATCTTCCTCAAGTGGAGGCCCTACCCCATTCAAGATACAAATCAACTTTTATATTCCTATATTTTAATTTCACATAGATGCAAATGTTGTAGACAAATGGTTGAATCTACTAGAAGGGTATTTTTTTGTCCATAACTTTTCAAATACAGAAAATAATACTTTTTCTCTCCTCAAATTCATCCCCCATGTTAAATATTAGTGGAAGAATTTATGTGAGAAAAAGGAAACAAAGGAACCCTCATTATTTAAATTTTCACTCACCTGGGATTCCTTCATGGATGTTATTAAGGAACAATACTACCCTGTTGAAATTTATGATGACCTGTATACAAAATGGACCACACTGCAGAAGGAAAGGGACCAAGCAGTGCCAAAGTTCACAAATATATTTCATACCTTGCACACCAAGTCAGGTATCAAATATACTAAGTGACATCTGGTGCTCAAGTACCACAATGGTTTCCATAGATACATCCAGGAAAAAATGGAGTTTCAGGACATCTCTTTCTGGGCGCGGCCTATTGATATGTCATCAAAATATAGCATAAGCTTGAACAAAAGGCACGATAGTTTGGTTCTAGGAACCCCTCACAGCAGAATAAAGGAAAGGGTATCCCCAAACCATAGAAAAAAGGGTAGAGTAAATATGGACAGCCTCAGGACAACCAGTCTAAGCCACAAAAAAAGAAGGAAAATGGAAAGATGAAGAAAGATATCGGGAAATGGTGCCTAAGGTGAAATATTTTGAATCAAATGTGGGTTCCAACTCTGAGTCAAAACCAGAAAAGGTTAGATGGATCATTGACATGGAACCCATTTCCACCATTGCTACCACAAATATCTAGCCCGGTGAACCTGATCAACTAGAGGAAGGTGAGTGCCTCTTTCATTCACACATATGGGTGAAAGGAACCCCATTTCACTTCATCATTGATAGTAGTAGCAAGAAGAAACTCATCTCATTGGAGGTCATCAAGCAGTTGGCCCAACTGAAAATTTGGCACCCGCATCCCTACACCATCGGATGCCTCCGCCAAGGAAGTGAACTTTGCATCAGCCAACAGTGTTGCCTATCCTACCGCATCAAGCCCTTCAAAGATGAGGTATTTTGTGATGTTTCTCCCCTTGAATTTTGTGATGTTATTTTGGGACAACCTTATTTATGGAAACGTCATGTTGTATATGATTCTAGGTCTCGCAGTGTTACTATTACTTTGTATAGGAAATTGTACAGGATACCCGAGGTAGTTCCACATAGTGTCATTTCCTTGATCTCTTCCAAGCAATGAAGAAAGGTCATCTATCAGACTAGGAAGTTTGTCTTATTCCTGATTCACTCTCAGAGTGAGCGAAATATTGTAGCCACATCCATCACCTTCACGGATGACCTCTCCACGTAGCATAAGCAAGTGGATAAATTCGTGGAAGAATACAAAGGCATCTTCTCCTCACCTACTGGGGTGCATTTGCACTATCAGGTCAAGCATTCCATTGATCTAACCCTCAGTGAATCACTACCCAATGGGCCAATATATTGCCTCTCTTTTTAGAAAATGAGGAGATCAAGTGTCATATCTAAGAACTTCTCCAAAAGGGACACATATGACCCAGCTCATCACCTTGTGGAAGCCCAATCATGCTTGTGAAAAAGAAAGATGGAACCTGGCAAATCTCCATTGATTATAAAGCCCTTAATAAAATCACAGGCAAGAACTGGTACCTGATTCCTTGAATCAACGATATCCTTGATCATCTCAAGGGGGGAATACTTTGGTAAGATTGATCTGAAGTCTGGATACCATCAGTTCCCAATAGAGCAGACAGATGTACAGAACACTGCCTTCAAATCAAAATAAGGTATTTTTGAATGGTTGGTCATGCCCTTTGGCTTGACAAATTCCCCAACAACTTTCATGAGGATGATGAACGATGAGGATGATTTACCAACTTACCCCTATGGGGCCCACATGACCATTGGCGCTTCATCTCCTAGGGTTAGGTTTTTGGATGTCTAGGATTTTGGAATTCATGTTTATTGTAAAAATTCTTTCAGAGCCTCATTGTACTCATATTATTGTGAATGAGTGCAACCATCACATCTCTTCTCAAATATAAGCTACCACCATTCTAGCAAGCTTGTTTTCAGTTTTCATTTTACAGTTTCAACATATTTATTTATTGAATAGAGGCCAGTTTTACTATATCTCTATTATTTATCATTGTGTCTCTATGTTAGTAACAATAATAATCTATTTTCATTTCGTTCTACTCATAAAATCCAGATCAATGGTATCATAGCGGTCTTCTCCATGTCATTCTTAGTGCATGTCCCTGATGAGGTCAGGGTAAAAATATTTGGGTCTCGAGCTTGTTTCTCTTGAGGAAAAGAGATCTTGCACTCCCAAGTGACCTTCCATGGTAGGAGAAAATAAATACAACATGACAGGAGATCCTTTCAAACTATTCCTAGAGGAATCCCTTGCACAACAGAGGAATGAGATGATGGATAATTTTTCTCAAATCCTTCGACATCTACCTACATGCGATGCATCTTCCTCGAGCAGAGGTGCCTCCCCCTTCAAGGTACAGATCAACTTTGATATTCCTATATTTGAAGGTCATATAGACACAAATGTTGTAGACAAATGTTGAATCTGCTAGAAGGGTATTTTTTGTCCATAACTTTTCGAATAGATAAAATTTTACTTTTGCACTCCTCAAATACATCCCCCATGTCAAATATTGGAGGGAGACTTTTTGTGAGAAGAAGGAAACAGAGGAACCATCATTATTTACAGTTTCACTCACCTCATAGTCCTTCAAGGATTCTATTAAGTAACAATATTACCATGTTGGAAGTTATGATTATATGTATACAAAATGTACCAAAGAACAAAGGGTAGAGAAAATATGTACAGCCCCAACCCACAAAACAAAGGGTATAGAAAATATGGACAGCCTCGGGACAACTAGTCTAAGACAATGCAAAGATGAAGAAACCTATCGGGAAGTGGTGTGACTTCCATAAGATCCCCTGGCATAAAATTGTTGATTTCTACTCAAAGGAGTCATTAGTGGCTGAGGCTAAAGCCTCTAAATCAGATGCAAGTTCTGACTCTGAGTCAGATCCGAAAAATGGGACTTGGATCATTGACGCAGAACCTAGTGCCACCGTTGCTATGACCAAGATCCATCTCGATGAACCTAATGAGCCAGAGGAAGACAAGCACCTCTTTCATTCATAGATTTGGGTGAAAGGCACCCTACTGCACTTCATCATTGATAATGGTAGAAAGAATAAATTCATCTAAGCAGATACTTTCTGTGAGTAAAAGGTAACAAAGGAACCATCATTATTTACAGTCTCACTCACCTAGGAGTCCTTTAGGGATCCTATTAAGGAACAATATTACCCTGTTAAAAGTTATGATGAATTATATACCAAATGGACCACACTGTGGCAGGAAAGGGACCAAGCAGTGCCAAAGTTAAAAAATATCTTCCATACCTTGCACACCAAGATGGGTATCAAATATTCTGAGCGACATCTAGTGCTCAAGTACTATGGTGGTCTGCATAGATACATCCAAGTAGAAATGGACTTTTTGGACATCTCTTCCTTGGGCACAGCCTATCGATATGTCATCAAAATTGAGCAAAATTTTAAACAAAATATGTGGAGGATTGGGTCTAGGAACCCCTCATAGAAGAAGCAGGGCAAAGGGCAACCCCAACCCACAAAAAAAATGGAATAGAAAATATGGACAGCCTTGGGACAACTATTTTAATTCGTAAGAAAAGAAGGACAGTGGAAAGACAAAGAAAGATACCAGGAAGCGATGTGACTTCCATAAGAGCTCTTGGAATAACACTTTTGATTTCTGCTCAAAGTAGTCATTAGTGGTTGAGGTGAAAGCATCTGAATCATATGTGACTTTTAAATCTGAGTCAGAACCAGAAAAGGGGAGATGGATCATTGATGTAGAACCCAGTTCCACCGTTGCTACCACCAAGATCCATCCCCCTGAACCTGATGAGACAGAGCAAGGCGAGTGCCTCTTTCATTCACAGATATGGGTGAGAGTCACCCCATTGCACTTCATCATTTATAGTGATAGCCAGAAGAACCTCATATAAGTGGAGGTCATCAAGTAGTTGTCCCTACCAACAATGCTGCACATGCATCCCTACACCATCATATGGCTCCGCCAAGGAAGCGATCTTCACATTAGCCAACAGTGTCACCTTTCCTATAGCATCAAGCCCTTCAAAAATGAGGTATTTTGTGATGTTTATCCCATTGAATTTTTTTATGTTCTTTTGGGCCAACCTTATTCATGGAAACATCATGTTGTATGTGTGTCTAGGACTCACAGTGTTATTATTACTTTCAAGAGAAAATTGTATAGGATACCTGAGGTAGTCCCACCTAGTTCCATTTCCTTGATCTCTTCCAAGAAATGCAATAAGGTCATCTCTCAGACAAGGAAGTTTGTCTTCTCTGTCATTCACTCTTTGAGTGAGAAAAATATTGTAGCCACATCCAATGCCTCTACGGATGACCTCTACACGTAGTAGAAGTAAGTGGATAAGGTCGTGGAAGAATAAAAATACATCTTCTCCTCAACTACTAGGGTACCTCTGCACTATCAGGTCAAGAATTCCATCGATCTGACCCCTAGTGCACTGCTACCCAATGGGCCATTCTATCACTGCTCCCTATTATAAAATGAGGAGATCAAGCATTAGATCCAAGAACTTATCCACAAAGGACACATCTAACCCAGATCATCACCTTGTGGAAGCCCAATCATGCTTTTGCAGAAGAAAGATGGGACATGGCGACTCTGCATTGATTATCAGACCCTAAACAAAATCACAGTGAGGAACCAGTACCTCATTCCCTTAATTGATGAACTCCTTGATCGGCGCAAGGGGGGAAAATACTTGAGTAAGATTGATCTAAACTCCGGATGCCATCAGGTCCAATAGAGAAGACATATGTATAGAAGTCTACCTTCTAATCAAAATAAGGTCTTTTTGAAAGGTTGGTCATGCCCTTTGGTTTGAAAAATGCCTGAGAAAATTTCATGAGGATGATGGACGATATCTTGCGGCCTTTCACCAATTATTTTGTAGTGGTGTATATGTATGAAATTTTCATCTACATCAAGACTTGGCCCAAACTCTTGCAGCATATTCAACAGGTTATACACACTCTATGACATCATAATCTATATGCCAACTTGGAAAAATACTCCCTCGGCATGGAAAAGTTCAAGTACCTAGGATACATTGTTGATGAGCATGTTGTGTATGTGGATATAGCTAAGATCCAGGTCATTTATGATTGGACAGCCCCAATGATGTTCACTGAGCTTCAAATCTTATTAGGCCTTGCCAATATCTATCGTAGCTTCATGTTGGGATTATCCCATATTGCATGGGCCCTCATCCAAGTGACCAGAGGTGGTGGTAAGGAAAATTTTGTGTGGCGTCGGAGCCAACAGCAAGCGATTATTTAAAGCAGTGCTTGTGCTCAGCCCTAGTGATTTCATTACCCGACCTGCAACAACCCTTTAATATCGACATAGATGCTTCAGAATAGGTTATGGGTGTAGTTATCACTCGTCACAGCCACCCCATGGCTTATCATAGTGATACATTATCATATGTTGTATGTAAGTACCCTACTTATGACAAATAAATGTACTCCATTGTGCAATCCTACTGCCAGTGGAGGCATTACATTCTTGGGAAGGAGACAGACATCTACATTGATCATAAGTCATTGCATTTCATGCAGACACAAGTAAATTTGTAGAATGACTGTCATTAGATGTGGTCTACATACTTGCAGTAGTTCCACCTCAACATCAATTATAATATAGGAAGTACCAACCATATCGTTGATTGTCTCAATCGACCTCCAGTCATGGCACTCACCATGGTGCTAGACTCTTGCAGCCATGACACCTCCGGATGACCCCAAATCTATGAGAAATATCCTGAATTCACCACCACCTACCAAATGTTGGGTGAAAAAACAGTTGTCACTAATTTCCATATTCAATATGAGTTGTTGTGCCATCTAGGCCATCTCTTTGTTCGATCAAGCGAGCGAGCGAAGCTGATTTGGGAATCCCACTACAGTCGGGAAGCAAGAAACTTCAGCATAGAAAAGATAGTGGTAGTTTTGTAGCAACATTTCAACTAGCCAAAACTTCGACAGGATGTCAACAAGTATATCAGATCCTGCACTACCTGCACTATCTCCAAACCAGCCACTAAGAAACAAGGAAAGTACACCCCTCTTCCTACTCCTAATAGGCCTTGGGAATCCATCTCAATGGACTACATGTCGGGCCTTCCATCTACCAAGCGGGGAAATGACTGGGTTTTTTTTGTTGTTGATCGCTTTTCCAAGATGGTGATTATGGCCGCCTGCAAGAAGAATATCACGGGGGAGGCCACTTCCAAGCTCTTATTTGAACAAGTGCGGGTACATTTTGGGATACCACAAACCATTATCTTAGATTGATATAGTTAGTTCCTCAATACATTTTGGTCGAGCTTCTGGTCACTACTAGACACCAGGCTCACCAAATCCACTCCCTTCCACCCCCACATAGATGTCCAAACCGAGATCGTCAACCAGATGATTATGCATATCCTGCACATTCACAATTCCAAGTATGCCTGCACATGGGCTGAGAGTCTTCCCTATGTTCAACATAGATAAAATAGAGCCATACATATCTCAACTAGCCACATCCCCTTTCAGTTGGGGTTGGGATTTCAACCCATTGGGTCCCATAGATGCACTACCCTTTGCGGCCAACCAGGCAGAGTCATCCCATGTTAAAACTGAAGTTGAAAAATCCACCCAGTTAGTTGAGTGGATCTAGCACATCTTCCAATAGATTTAGGATATTTTATAGAATTCTAATGCCAAGTACAAGTAGCACCATGATCAACATCGGGTGCCACACAAGTTTCAGGTGGGAGACAAATTTTGGTTGAACTTGTAGAAAGAATTCCTTACAGGTCCCCATTGGAAGTTTTATCCACTCCGCTATGGACCTTACACCATCACCAAGGTTGTGGGTGACAATTATTTTGAGCACAACTTCCCCCCTTCCTTGGATTGCACCCAGTGTTGAATGTGGATCTCCTTCAGGCCATATTTTCCACCATTATTAGACACCTTAGAGATAGCAAAATAGTTGATACCAACAGATCTCAACCTTGACTGCATGAAACATGCATCCACTGATCATATCATGGCAAAAAAGTTCAATGGCACTCTCTAGCAGAGGATTCAACTTTATCGAGTTGTCAAAGCAGTGGATCTCCTGCACTAAGGCAAGTGGCTCACTCGGGGCCAAATTCAGTAGAAATTTCCTCATCTAATGGAGGAAATCAACACAATGGAGACCATTTACTCCTAAGGGGAGAGTATTGATCCAGGTGCATATCAGTGGCCACCTACCTGTTACAGTTGGTTCATCTCGACAGTTTTTCATTTTGGCAGTTTTTTCCTAGTTTTCGGGTCCTGAACTTCCAGGGCCATTTTGAGGCACTATACATCATTTTTAGGAATCCCCAAAGTCAAACTATAGACAGTGTCAAATTTTAATGGAATAATGTGTATTCCTTGGATATACCTTTCCAACGGGCTATCGTGAGCCTAAAACGGAGATCGTTTGCAAAAAATACGACCCCGGGAAGTTGATGTACTAACTTACCCCAACGGGGCCCACAAGACTCTTGGCACTTCATCTCCTAGGGTTATGTTTTTGGATATCTAGGGTTTGGGAATTCATGTTTATTGTAAAAATGATTTCAGGGCCTCATTTTACTCATCTTATTGCAAATGAGCGCAGTCGTCTAATCTCTTCTTAGAGATAACCCACCACCATTCTAGCAATCTTGTTTTCAGCCTGCATTTTATAGTTTCAGCATATTTCTTTATTGAATAGAAGCCATTTTTATTGTATATTTGTTATTTTTCATTGTGTCTTTGTGTTAATAATAATAATAATCTATGTTCATTTCATTTTTCTCATAAAATATGGATCAATGGTATCAGAGCGGTTTGCTCCTTGTCGTTCTTAGTGCATGTCCCCGATGAGGTCGGGGTACAAAGAGTTGGGTCTCGATCTTGTCTCTGATGAGGAAAAGAGCTCTCACATGCCCAAGCGACCTTCCATAGTGGGAGAAAACAAATACTATGGGACAGGAGATCCTGTCAATATATTTCTCGAGGAAACCCTCGCGTAACAGAGGAACGAGATGATGGATAATTTTGTGCAAATACTTTGACAACTACCAATAGGCGACACATCTTCCTCGAGTGGAGGCACCACCCCCTTCAAGGTAGATATCAACTTTGATATTCCTATATTTGAAGGTTAGATATATTTATATGTTGTAGACAAATGGTTAAATCTACTAGAAGGTTATTTTTCTGTCCATAACTTTTCGAATAGAGAAAAGATTACTTTTGCACTCCTCAAATCTGTCCCTCATGTCAAATATTGGTGGGATATTTTCTGTGAGAAAAAGGCAACAGAGGAAACCTCATTATTTACAGTCTCACTCACCTGGAAGTCCTTCGGGGATGCTATTAAGGAACAATATTGCCCTGTCTGAAGTTATGGTGACCTATATACAAAGTGGACCACACTGTAGTAGGAAAGGGACCAAGTAGTGTCAAAGTTCACAAATATCTTCCATACATTGTGCACCAAGCTGGGTATCAAATATTCTAGGTGACATATGGTGCTCAAGTACCTCTATGATATCCTTATATACATCCAGGAAGAAATGGAGTTTCTGAACATCTCGTCCTTGGGCGCGGCCTATCGATATTTCATGAAAATCGAGCAAAATCTTAAACAAAAGACGTGAAAGTTTGGTTTTGGCAACCCTTCACAGTAGAAGCAAGGAAAGGGTAGAGAAAATATGGACAACCTCAAGATAACCAATCTAAGCCACACAAAAAAAAGTACAATGGAAAGATAAATAAAGATATCAGGAAGTGGTGCGACTTCCATCAGAGCCCCTGGAATAACACAATTAATTTCTTCTCAAAGAAGTCATTGTTGGCTAAGGTGAAAGCCTTTAAATCAGATGTGGGTTCTGAATATGATTCAGAAGTAGAAAAGGGGAGACTGATCATTGACTTGGAACCCAGTGTCATTGTTTCCACCACCAAGATCCATCCCAATGAACCT
>ML799313.1:768832-797595 GCA_009831015.1 Picea engelmannii
CTTGTGTTTATTTTTAGATGGTATGTGAGTATTTATTTATGTTCTCTATTTTTCACATTTCAGTTATTTCATACATTTAAGCAGAAAAAAACCAGTAATTAAAGAATCTGATATCTAAAGGAAACTAACCTCTAGAGTAAATATTTTAGTAATTTTATTAGATTTGTTGTGATGAACTTTCCAGTGGAATGTCCATTTCATTTTATGGATCAAGTAACTTTCAACCCCTATATATGGAACAAATTCCTATACAGTCCTCAAGTATGCAATGGTAACCTTGTCCCCATAGTCCTATTTTTCAACTTGGCATGCTTGATATTTATGTGTTGATTGATGTTTCATGTTAGGGGTGGAAATTTGTACTCACTCAAACCCAAGAGATATATGGTGCACTTACTCAAAATGATTGATTGTTGAACATGCTATTGAACTTTATCTTTATCATGATTTTCTCACATCATATTCTTTGTTGAGGTAACAATATTTCTCCTTATTGGTGGTAGTATATACTACCCCTAATATTGAACTACAGCTTGCATTTATTTTTAAGTAACACATTTATCTATCGATTTTTGTACTTTCAATTTTATATAAAGCGACATTGAAGCACAGTGGAAATCAGTGACTCTAAACATTGATATCATTGCATTCTCATCCATAAAAGGCGTATCTAAATATTCTATGTTTTTTACTTTTTCTGACAACTATCATCGAAATCTAGCAATGTAATTGTTGGCAAAATTGCAATTTTGTGTTTCTTAAATAATGTTTTTGAATGCATATATTGATTCAACTCCATAAAAAAACCACAAGGCACTCAGAATATGTAATATAGATAGTTGAAATCTGAAATTCCAACTATCCTTCTAAATTTATAGTTGGTTTTTGGGAAAAACTCGTCAGAAAAAACATGCTCAAAAAATGGTAAAAATGTAGAACGTTTAGACTACGTCTCTAAAACATTGTTCATTAGAATTTTAAACATAGTTGTATCTAACGGTAAATGCAATAAATAATAATACCCATGATGTCAGACTAATGTTTATCAAATTTCTACAAAATCAGTTGGACATTTTAAACAATAATAAAGTGATGTCTACGGGGAATATAACTTTAAGAGAAACCAAGTTTAATGGTGTGGAATGCATCATTATAAAAGTGGAGTACACATTGTATAAATGACATCATTTCAACGGTGTTTACAAGTGATGTTGATCCAGGTGGATATCGATGGCCACTCACCTATTCCAACTGGCTCATCTCGACAATTTTTTAGTTTGGTAGTTTTTTCCTAGTTTTCGGGTCCTAAACTTTCAGGGTCGTTTTGAGGCCCTAAACAACATTTTTAGGGATTTCCACAGTCAAACTATAAATGTATCTAGATTTTGAAGGCTTAATGTGTATTCCCCAAATAGACCTTTCCAAGGGTTATCGTAAGCCTAAAACGAAGATTGTATGCAAAAGTTATGACCCCGGGAAGTTGTTGTACCAACTTACCCCAATGGGGCCCACGTGACTCTTGGCACTTCATCTCCTAGGGTTAGGTTTTTGGATGTTTAGGGTTTTGGAATTCATTTTAATTGTAAAAATGATTTTAGATCCTCATTGTACTCATCTTCTTTCGAATAAGTGCAATCATCACATCTCTTCTCAGAGATCATCCTCCACCATTCTAGCAAGATTGTTTTCATTCTGCATTTTACAGTTTCAGCATATTTATTTATCGAATAGAAGTCAGTTTTATTGTATCTCTGTTAATGTTCATTGTTTCTCTGTGTTAGTGATAATAATAATCTCTATTCATTTTGTTCTGCTCATAAAATATGGATTAGTGGTATCAAAGTGGTCTGATCCTTGTCGTTCTTAGTACATGTCCCCGATGAGGTTAGGGTACAAAGAGTTAGGTCTCAAGTTTGTTTCTCTTGAGGAAAAGAACTCTTGCATGCCCAAGAGACCTTCCATGGTGGTATAAAATAAAGATTATGGGATAGGATATCCTGTCAAACTATTTCTCGGGGAATCCCTCGCGCAACAGAAGAATGAGATAATGGATAATTTTGCAGAAATCCTTCGACGGCTACCAATAGGTGACGCATCTTCCTCAAGTGGAGGCCCTACCCCATTCAAGATACAAATCAACTTTTATATTCCTATATTTTAATTTCACATAGATGCAAATGTTGTAGACAAATGGTTGAATCTACTAGAAGGGTATTTTTTTGTCCATAACTTTTCAAATACAGAAAATAATACTTTTTCTCTCCTCAAATTCATCCCCCATGTTAAATATTAGTGGAAGAATTTATGTGAGAAAAAGGAAACAAAGGAACCCTCATTATTTAAATTTTCACTCACCTGGGATTCCTTCATGGATGTTATTAAGGAACAATACTACCCTGTTGAAATTTATGATGACCTGTATACAAAATGGACCACACTGCAGAAGGAAAGGGACCAAGCAGTGCCAAAGTTCACAAATATATTTCATACCTTGCACACCAAGTCAGGTATCAAATATACTAAGTGACATCTGGTGCTCAAGTACCACAATGGTTTCCATAGATACATCCAGGAAAAAATGGAGTTTCAGGACATCTCTTTCTGGGCGCGGCCTATTGATATGTCATCAAAATATAGCATAAGCTTGAACAAAAGGCACGATAGTTTGGTTCTAGGAACCCCTCACAGCAGAATAAAGGAAAGGGTATCCCCAAACCATAGAAAAAAGGGTAGAGTAAATATGGACAGCCTCAGGACAACCAGTCTAAGCCACAAAAAAAGAAGGAAAATGGAAAGATGAAGAAAGATATCGGGAAATGGTGCCTAAGGTGAAATATTTTGAATCAAATGTGGGTTCCAACTCTGAGTCAAAACCAGAAAAGGTTAGATGGATCATTGACATGGAACCCATTTCCACCATTGCTACCACAAATATCTAGCCCGGTGAACCTGATCAACTAGAGGAAGGTGAGTGCCTCTTTCATTCACACATATGGGTGAAAGGAACCCCATTTCACTTCATCATTGATAGTAGTAGCAAGAAGAAACTCATCTCATTGGAGGTCATCAAGCAGTTGGCCCAACTGAAAATTTGGCACCCGCATCCCTACACCATCGGATGCCTCCGCCAAGGAAGTGAACTTTGCATCAGCCAACAGTGTTGCCTATCCTACCGCATCAAGCCCTTCAAAGATGAGGTATTTTGTGATGTTTCTCCCCTTGAATTTTGTGATGTTATTTTGGGACAACCTTATTTATGGAAACGTCATGTTGTATATGATTCTAGGTCTCGCAGTGTTACTATTACTTTGTATAGGAAATTGTACAGGATACCCGAGGTAGTTCCACATAGTGTCATTTCCTTGATCTCTTCCAAGCAATGAAGAAAGGTCATCTATCAGACTAGGAAGTTTGTCTTATTCCTGATTCACTCTCAGAGTGAGCGAAATATTGTAGCCACATCCATCACCTTCACGGATGACCTCTCCACGTAGCATAAGCAAGTGGATAAATTCGTGGAAGAATACAAAGGCATCTTCTCCTCACCTACTGGGGTGCATTTGCACTATCAGGTCAAGCATTCCATTGATCTAACCCTCAGTGAATCACTACCCAATGGGCCAATATATTGCCTCTCTTTTTAGAAAATGAGGAGATCAAGTGTCATATCTAAGAACTTCTCCAAAAGGGACACATATGACCCAGCTCATCACCTTGTGGAAGCCCAATCATGCTTGTGAAAAAGAAAGATGGAACCTGGCAAATCTCCATTGATTATAAAGCCCTTAATAAAATCACAGGCAAGAACTGGTACCTGATTCCTTGAATCAACGATATCCTTGATCATCTCAAGGGGGGAATACTTTGGTAAGATTGATCTGAAGTCTGGATACCATCAGTTCCCAATAGAGCAGACAGATGTACAGAACACTGCCTTCAAATCAAAATAAGGTATTTTTGAATGGTTGGTCATGCCCTTTGGCTTGACAAATTCCCCAACAACTTTCATGAGGATGATGAACGATGAGGATGATTTACCAACTTACCCCTATGGGGCCCACATGACCATTGGCGCTTCATCTCCTAGGGTTAGGTTTTTGGATGTCTAGGATTTTGGAATTCATGTTTATTGTAAAAATTCTTTCAGAGCCTCATTGTACTCATATTATTGTGAATGAGTGCAACCATCACATCTCTTCTCAAATATAAGCTACCACCATTCTAGCAAGCTTGTTTTCAGTTTTCATTTTACAGTTTCAACATATTTATTTATTGAATAGAGGCCAGTTTTACTATATCTCTATTATTTATCATTGTGTCTCTATGTTAGTAACAATAATAATCTATTTTCATTTCGTTCTACTCATAAAATCCAGATCAATGGTATCATAGCGGTCTTCTCCATGTCATTCTTAGTGCATGTCCCTGATGAGGTCAGGGTAAAAATATTTGGGTCTCGAGCTTGTTTCTCTTGAGGAAAAGAGATCTTGCACTCCCAAGTGACCTTCCATGGTAGGAGAAAATAAATACAACATGACAGGAGATCCTTTCAAACTATTCCTAGAGGAATCCCTTGCACAACAGAGGAATGAGATGATGGATAATTTTTCTCAAATCCTTCGACATCTACCTACATGCGATGCATCTTCCTCGAGCAGAGGTGCCTCCCCCTTCAAGGTACAGATCAACTTTGATATTCCTATATTTGAAGGTCATATAGACACAAATGTTGTAGACAAATGTTGAATCTGCTAGAAGGGTATTTTTTGTCCATAACTTTTCGAATAGATAAAATTTTACTTTTGCACTCCTCAAATACATCCCCCATGTCAAATATTGGAGGGAGACTTTTTGTGAGAAGAAGGAAACAGAGGAACCATCATTATTTACAGTTTCACTCACCTCATAGTCCTTCAAGGATTCTATTAAGTAACAATATTACCATGTTGGAAGTTATGATTATATGTATACAAAATGTACCAAAGAACAAAGGGTAGAGAAAATATGTACAGCCCCAACCCACAAAACAAAGGGTATAGAAAATATGGACAGCCTCGGGACAACTAGTCTAAGACAATGCAAAGATGAAGAAACCTATCGGGAAGTGGTGTGACTTCCATAAGATCCCCTGGCATAAAATTGTTGATTTCTACTCAAAGGAGTCATTAGTGGCTGAGGCTAAAGCCTCTAAATCAGATGCAAGTTCTGACTCTGAGTCAGATCCGAAAAATGGGACTTGGATCATTGACGCAGAACCTAGTGCCACCGTTGCTATGACCAAGATCCATCTCGATGAACCTAATGAGCCAGAGGAAGACAAGCACCTCTTTCATTCATAGATTTGGGTGAAAGGCACCCTACTGCACTTCATCATTGATAATGGTAGAAAGAATAAATTCATCTAAGCAGATACTTTCTGTGAGTAAAAGGTAACAAAGGAACCATCATTATTTACAGTCTCACTCACCTAGGAGTCCTTTAGGGATCCTATTAAGGAACAATATTACCCTGTTAAAAGTTATGATGAATTATATACCAAATGGACCACACTGTGGCAGGAAAGGGACCAAGCAGTGCCAAAGTTAAAAAATATCTTCCATACCTTGCACACCAAGATGGGTATCAAATATTCTGAGCGACATCTAGTGCTCAAGTACTATGGTGGTCTGCATAGATACATCCAAGTAGAAATGGACTTTTTGGACATCTCTTCCTTGGGCACAGCCTATCGATATGTCATCAAAATTGAGCAAAATTTTAAACAAAATATGTGGAGGATTGGGTCTAGGAACCCCTCATAGAAGAAGCAGGGCAAAGGGCAACCCCAACCCACAAAAAAAATGGAATAGAAAATATGGACAGCCTTGGGACAACTATTTTAATTCGTAAGAAAAGAAGGACAGTGGAAAGACAAAGAAAGATACCAGGAAGCGATGTGACTTCCATAAGAGCTCTTGGAATAACACTTTTGATTTCTGCTCAAAGTAGTCATTAGTGGTTGAGGTGAAAGCATCTGAATCATATGTGACTTTTAAATCTGAGTCAGAACCAGAAAAGGGGAGATGGATCATTGATGTAGAACCCAGTTCCACCGTTGCTACCACCAAGATCCATCCCCCTGAACCTGATGAGACAGAGCAAGGCGAGTGCCTCTTTCATTCACAGATATGGGTGAGAGTCACCCCATTGCACTTCATCATTTATAGTGATAGCCAGAAGAACCTCATATAAGTGGAGGTCATCAAGTAGTTGTCCCTACCAACAATGCTGCACATGCATCCCTACACCATCATATGGCTCCGCCAAGGAAGCGATCTTCACATTAGCCAACAGTGTCACCTTTCCTATAGCATCAAGCCCTTCAAAAATGAGGTATTTTGTGATGTTTATCCCATTGAATTTTTTTATGTTCTTTTGGGCCAACCTTATTCATGGAAACATCATGTTGTATGTGTGTCTAGGACTCACAGTGTTATTATTACTTTCAAGAGAAAATTGTATAGGATACCTGAGGTAGTCCCACCTAGTTCCATTTCCTTGATCTCTTCCAAGAAATGCAATAAGGTCATCTCTCAGACAAGGAAGTTTGTCTTCTCTGTCATTCACTCTTTGAGTGAGAAAAATATTGTAGCCACATCCAATGCCTCTACGGATGACCTCTACACGTAGTAGAAGTAAGTGGATAAGGTCGTGGAAGAATAAAAATACATCTTCTCCTCAACTACTAGGGTACCTCTGCACTATCAGGTCAAGAATTCCATCGATCTGACCCCTAGTGCACTGCTACCCAATGGGCCATTCTATCACTGCTCCCTATTATAAAATGAGGAGATCAAGCATTAGATCCAAGAACTTATCCACAAAGGACACATCTAACCCAGATCATCACCTTGTGGAAGCCCAATCATGCTTTTGCAGAAGAAAGATGGGACATGGCGACTCTGCATTGATTATCAGACCCTAAACAAAATCACAGTGAGGAACCAGTACCTCATTCCCTTAATTGATGAACTCCTTGATCGGCGCAAGGGGGGAAAATACTTGAGTAAGATTGATCTAAACTCCGGATGCCATCAGGTCCAATAGAGAAGACATATGTATAGAAGTCTACCTTCTAATCAAAATAAGGTCTTTTTGAAAGGTTGGTCATGCCCTTTGGTTTGAAAAATGCCTGAGAAAATTTCATGAGGATGATGGACGATATCTTGCGGCCTTTCACCAATTATTTTGTAGTGGTGTATATGTATGAAATTTTCATCTACATCAAGACTTGGCCCAAACTCTTGCAGCATATTCAACAGGTTATACACACTCTATGACATCATAATCTATATGCCAACTTGGAAAAATACTCCCTCGGCATGGAAAAGTTCAAGTACCTAGGATACATTGTTGATGAGCATGTTGTGTATGTGGATATAGCTAAGATCCAGGTCATTTATGATTGGACAGCCCCAATGATGTTCACTGAGCTTCAAATCTTATTAGGCCTTGCCAATATCTATCGTAGCTTCATGTTGGGATTATCCCATATTGCATGGGCCCTCATCCAAGTGACCAGAGGTGGTGGTAAGGAAAATTTTGTGTGGCGTCGGAGCCAACAGCAAGCGATTATTTAAAGCAGTGCTTGTGCTCAGCCCTAGTGATTTCATTACCCGACCTGCAACAACCCTTTAATATCGACATAGATGCTTCAGAATAGGTTATGGGTGTAGTTATCACTCGTCACAGCCACCCCATGGCTTATCATAGTGATACATTATCATATGTTGTATGTAAGTACCCTACTTATGACAAATAAATGTACTCCATTGTGCAATCCTACTGCCAGTGGAGGCATTACATTCTTGGGAAGGAGACAGACATCTACATTGATCATAAGTCATTGCATTTCATGCAGACACAAGTAAATTTGTAGAATGACTGTCATTAGATGTGGTCTACATACTTGCAGTAGTTCCACCTCAACATCAATTATAATATAGGAAGTACCAACCATATCGTTGATTGTCTCAATCGACCTCCAGTCATGGCACTCACCATGGTGCTAGACTCTTGCAGCCATGACACCTCCGGATGACCCCAAATCTATGAGAAATATCCTGAATTCACCACCACCTACCAAATGTTGGGTGAAAAAACAGTTGTCACTAATTTCCATATTCAATATGAGTTGTTGTGCCATCTAGGCCATCTCTTTGTTCGATCAAGCGAGCGAGCGAAGCTGATTTGGGAATCCCACTACAGTCGGGAAGCAAGAAACTTCAGCATAGAAAAGATAGTGGTAGTTTTGTAGCAACATTTCAACTAGCCAAAACTTCGACAGGATGTCAACAAGTATATCAGATCCTGCACTACCTGCACTATCTCCAAACCAGCCACTAAGAAACAAGGAAAGTACACCCCTCTTCCTACTCCTAATAGGCCTTGGGAATCCATCTCAATGGACTACATGTCGGGCCTTCCATCTACCAAGCGGGGAAATGACTGGGTTTTTTTTGTTGTTGATCGCTTTTCCAAGATGGTGATTATGGCCGCCTGCAAGAAGAATATCACGGGGGAGGCCACTTCCAAGCTCTTATTTGAACAAGTGCGGGTACATTTTGGGATACCACAAACCATTATCTTAGATTGATATAGTTAGTTCCTCAATACATTTTGGTCGAGCTTCTGGTCACTACTAGACACCAGGCTCACCAAATCCACTCCCTTCCACCCCCACATAGATGTCCAAACCGAGATCGTCAACCAGATGATTATGCATATCCTGCACATTCACAATTCCAAGTATGCCTGCACATGGGCTGAGAGTCTTCCCTATGTTCAACATAGATAAAATAGAGCCATACATATCTCAACTAGCCACATCCCCTTTCAGTTGGGGTTGGGATTTCAACCCATTGGGTCCCATAGATGCACTACCCTTTGCGGCCAACCAGGCAGAGTCATCCCATGTTAAAACTGAAGTTGAAAAATCCACCCAGTTAGTTGAGTGGATCTAGCACATCTTCCAATAGATTTAGGATATTTTATAGAATTCTAATGCCAAGTACAAGTAGCACCATGATCAACATCGGGTGCCACACAAGTTTCAGGTGGGAGACAAATTTTGGTTGAACTTGTAGAAAGAATTCCTTACAGGTCCCCATTGGAAGTTTTATCCACTCCGCTATGGACCTTACACCATCACCAAGGTTGTGGGTGACAATTATTTTGAGCACAACTTCCCCCCTTCCTTGGATTGCACCCAGTGTTGAATGTGGATCTCCTTCAGGCCATATTTTCCACCATTATTAGACACCTTAGAGATAGCAAAATAGTTGATACCAACAGATCTCAACCTTGACTGCATGAAACATGCATCCACTGATCATATCATGGCAAAAAAGTTCAATGGCACTCTCTAGCAGAGGATTCAACTTTATCGAGTTGTCAAAGCAGTGGATCTCCTGCACTAAGGCAAGTGGCTCACTCGGGGCCAAATTCAGTAGAAATTTCCTCATCTAATGGAGGAAATCAACACAATGGAGACCATTTACTCCTAAGGGGAGAGTATTGATCCAGGTGCATATCAGTGGCCACCTACCTGTTACAGTTGGTTCATCTCGACAGTTTTTCATTTTGGCAGTTTTTTCCTAGTTTTCGGGTCCTGAACTTCCAGGGCCATTTTGAGGCACTATACATCATTTTTAGGAATCCCCAAAGTCAAACTATAGACAGTGTCAAATTTTAATGGAATAATGTGTATTCCTTGGATATACCTTTCCAACGGGCTATCGTGAGCCTAAAACGGAGATCGTTTGCAAAAAATACGACCCCGGGAAGTTGATGTACTAACTTACCCCAACGGGGCCCACAAGACTCTTGGCACTTCATCTCCTAGGGTTATGTTTTTGGATATCTAGGGTTTGGGAATTCATGTTTATTGTAAAAATGATTTCAGGGCCTCATTTTACTCATCTTATTGCAAATGAGCGCAGTCGTCTAATCTCTTCTTAGAGATAACCCACCACCATTCTAGCAATCTTGTTTTCAGCCTGCATTTTATAGTTTCAGCATATTTCTTTATTGAATAGAAGCCATTTTTATTGTATATTTGTTATTTTTCATTGTGTCTTTGTGTTAATAATAATAATAATCTATGTTCATTTCATTTTTCTCATAAAATATGGATCAATGGTATCAGAGCGGTTTGCTCCTTGTCGTTCTTAGTGCATGTCCCCGATGAGGTCGGGGTACAAAGAGTTGGGTCTCGATCTTGTCTCTGATGAGGAAAAGAGCTCTCACATGCCCAAGCGACCTTCCATAGTGGGAGAAAACAAATACTATGGGACAGGAGATCCTGTCAATATATTTCTCGAGGAAACCCTCGCGTAACAGAGGAACGAGATGATGGATAATTTTGTGCAAATACTTTGACAACTACCAATAGGCGACACATCTTCCTCGAGTGGAGGCACCACCCCCTTCAAGGTAGATATCAACTTTGATATTCCTATATTTGAAGGTTAGATATATTTATATGTTGTAGACAAATGGTTAAATCTACTAGAAGGTTATTTTTCTGTCCATAACTTTTCGAATAGAGAAAAGATTACTTTTGCACTCCTCAAATCTGTCCCTCATGTCAAATATTGGTGGGATATTTTCTGTGAGAAAAAGGCAACAGAGGAAACCTCATTATTTACAGTCTCACTCACCTGGAAGTCCTTCGGGGATGCTATTAAGGAACAATATTGCCCTGTCTGAAGTTATGGTGACCTATATACAAAGTGGACCACACTGTAGTAGGAAAGGGACCAAGTAGTGTCAAAGTTCACAAATATCTTCCATACATTGTGCACCAAGCTGGGTATCAAATATTCTAGGTGACATATGGTGCTCAAGTACCTCTATGATATCCTTATATACATCCAGGAAGAAATGGAGTTTCTGAACATCTCGTCCTTGGGCGCGGCCTATCGATATTTCATGAAAATCGAGCAAAATCTTAAACAAAAGACGTGAAAGTTTGGTTTTGGCAACCCTTCACAGTAGAAGCAAGGAAAGGGTAGAGAAAATATGGACAACCTCAAGATAACCAATCTAAGCCACACAAAAAAAAGTACAATGGAAAGATAAATAAAGATATCAGGAAGTGGTGCGACTTCCATCAGAGCCCCTGGAATAACACAATTAATTTCTTCTCAAAGAAGTCATTGTTGGCTAAGGTGAAAGCCTTTAAATCAGATGTGGGTTCTGAATATGATTCAGAAGTAGAAAAGGGGAGACTGATCATTGACTTGGAACCCAGTGTCATTGTTTCCACCACCAAGATCCATCCCAATGAACCTGATGAGCCATAGGAAGGTGAGCACCTCTTTCATTCATAGATGTGGGTGAAAGGAATTATGTTGCACTTCATCGTTGATAGTAGTATCCAAAAGAACCTTGTCTCGGAAGAAATACCTCTTTTGAACACCCAGGTAGACTCATCCCATGCTCAACCCAATATTAAAAATGCCACTTGGTTCACTGAGCAGATCCAACACATCTGCCAATAGTTTAGGATATTTTACAGAAGTCCAATTCCAAGTACAAGTAGCACCATGATCAAAACCAGGTGCCACACAAGTTTCACATGGGAGAGAAAGTTTGGTTTCACTTGTGGAAAGAACACCTTATAGGGCCCCATAGAAAACTTCATCCACTCTGATATGGACCTTACACCATCACCAAGGTTGTGGTAAACAATTGTTTGTGCTCAACATTCCCCCTTCCTTGGCCTGCACCCAGTGTTCAATGTGGATCTCCTTCGGCCATATTTTCCACCATTATTGGACACCTCGAAGATAGAAGCATTGTTGAAACCAACAGAACTCAAACCTGACTACATGGAACAGGAATCCACTAATCAAATATTGGAAAAAAAATTCAAGGGAACTCGTCAGCAGAGGATCCATATTTATCGGGTTGTCGAGGCAGGGCAGCTCTTGCACCAAGGTAAGTGGCTCACTCGGGGCCAAATTCAACAGAAATTTCCTCAAATGATGGGGAAAATCAACGTAATGGAGACCATTTATTTCTGAGGGGGGAGGATTTATCTAGGTGGATATTGGTAACCACCCACCTATTCCAACTATCTCATCTTGGTTGTTTTTCAGTTTGGCATTTTTCCCTAGCTTTTGGGTCCTGAACTAGCCGTTTTGAGGCCCTAAACAGTCGTTTTGTCCATAACGTTTCGAATAGAGAAAATATTACTTTTGCACTCCTCAAAGTCGTCCCCCATGTCAAAGATTGGTGGGAGAATTTCTGTGAGAAAAAGGAAATAGAGTAACCCTCATTATTTACAATCGCACTCACTTGGGAGTCCTTCAAAAAAAAACAATACTACCCTATTGAAAGTTATGACGACATGTATACAAAATGGACCACATTGTAGCAACAAAGGGACTAAGCAGTTCCATAGTTCACAAATATATTCCATAACTTGCGCACCAAGTAGGGTAACAAATATTCTAAGAGACACCCAGTGCTCAAGTACCACGATGGTCTTCATAGCTACATCTAGGAAGAAATGGAGTTTATGGACATTGCATCCTTGGGTGTGGCCTATCGATATGTCATCAAAATCAAGCAAAATCTTAAACAAAAGATGCAGCAGCTTGGGTCTCGAAATGCCTCATAGAAGAATCACGGTAAAGGCATCCCCACCCACATAAAAAAATGGTAGAGAAAATATGGAAAGCCTTAGGAAAACCAGTCTAAATCACAAACAAAGAAGGACAATGGAAAGATGAAGAAAGATATTGGGAAGTGGTGCAACTTCCATAAGAGCCCCTAGTATAACACTGTTGATTTATACTCAAAGTAGTCATCGTTGGCTGAGGTGTAAGCCTCTAAATAAGATGCAATTTCTGACTCTAAGTCAAAACCAGAAAAGGAGAGATGGGTCTTTGACGTCGAACCCAGTGCCACTGTTGCTATCACCAAGCTCTAGCTTGGTGAACCTGATGAGCGAGAGGAAGGTGAGTGCATCTTTCATTCATAGATGTGGTTGAAAGGCACACCATTGAACTTCATCATTCATAGCAGTAGCTAGAAGAACCTCAGCAGAGGTCATCAAGCGATTGGCCCTGCCAACAACATTGCACTCGTATCCCTACACCATTAGATGGCTCCACCAAGGTAGCGACCTCCGCATCAGCCAACAGTTTCACATGTCCTACGACATCAAGCCCTTCAAATATGAGGTATGGTTTGGTGTTTATCCCCTTGAAGTTTGTGATTTTCTTTCGGGAAAACATTATTTATGGAAACATCATGTTGTATATGATTCTAGGCCTCGCAATGTTATTATTTCTTTAGACACAAAATTGTACAGGATGTCTGAGGTAGTCCCACCTAGAGACATTTCCTTGATCTCTGCCAAGAAATGCAGGAAGGTCATCTCTGAGACCAGGAAGTTTTTCTTCTTCATGATTTTATCTCAGAGTCAGCAAAAGATTGCACCCACATCCGTGGCCTACACGGTCCACCTCTCCATGTAGTAGAAGCAACTAGATAAGGTCATGGAAGAATACAAAGACATCTTCTCCTCACCTACTGGGGTACCTCTTCACTGGCGAGTCAAGCATTCCATCGATATGCCCCCGCTGCACCACTACCCAATGGACCAGTCTATCACAGCTCTCTTTTAGAAAATGAAGAGATAAAATGCCAGATCCAAAAACTGCTCCACAAGGAGCACATCCGACCGAGCTCATCACCTTTTGGAAGCCCAATCATGCTTGTCCAGAAGAAATACAGGACCTGGAAACTCTACATTGATTACCGAGACCTAAATAAAAACACAGTCAAGGACCGGTACCTGATTCCTTGAATCGACGATCTCCTTGATCGGCTCAAGGGGGCCAAATACTTCAATAATATTGATCTAAATTCTGGATACCATCATGTCCCAATAGAGAATATAGATGTATGGTAGACTACATTCAAATCAAAATAAGGTCATTTTGAAGGGTTGTCCATGCCCTTTGGTTTGACAAATGCCCCAACAACTTTCATGAGGATGATGGATGATATCTTGCGGCCTTTCGCCAATTATTTTGTAGTGGTGTATTTGGATGACATATTTATCTATAGCAAGACTTGGGAGGAACACTTGAAACATATTCAGCAGGTTTTGCACACTCAGCAGGAGCACAATCTATATGTCAACTTGGAAAAATTATCCTTCAGCATGGATAGGGTCCAGTACCTAGGATACATTGTTGATGAGCATGGTGTGCATGTGGATCCAACCAAGATCCGGGTCATCCATGACTGGACAGACCCAACCATGCTCATTGAGCTTCATATCTTCTTAGGCCTTGCCAATTTCTATTGCAGGTTCATGTTGGGATTCTCCCATATTGCATGGGCCCTCAGCCAAGTAACCAGGGGTAGTGGTTAAGAAAATTTTGTGTGGGGAATGTCCCAACAAAAAGTGTTCTATGATTTGAGGCAGCGCTTATGCTCAGCCCCAGTGCTTTCATTACCTTACCTGCAACATCCCTTGGATATCGAGACAGATGCTTCAGACTATGTTGTGGGTGCATTTCTCACTCAATACGACCACCATGTGGCCTATTATAGTGAGACACTATCAAATTTCATCCATAAGTACCCTACTTATGAAAACTAAATGTACTCCATTGTGAAAGCATGCCTCCATTGGAGGCATTACATTCTCAAGAAGTAGACATTCATCCACACTGATCATAATTCATTATAGTTCATGTAGACACAAGGAAAATTGCAGAATGACCACCATAAGAAGTGGTCCACACACTTGCAGCAGTTCCACCTCAACATCAATTATAAGATAGTAAGTACCAACCGCATTGTTAATTACCTCAGATGACCTCCAGTAGAGGCACTCACCATGGTGCTACACTCTTGCAGTCATGAGACCTCTGGATGGCCCCAACTCTATGATAAATATACTGACTTTGCCACCACCTACTAGATAATGGGCGCAAACACAGTTGTCACTAATTTCCATCTTCAGGATGGGTTGTTGTGCCATTTGGGCCATATATTTGTTCCATAAAGAGAGTGAAAATGATTTGGGAATCCCACGACAGTTGGGTAGCAGGACACTTCAGCGTATAAAAGATAGTGGCAGTGTTGCAGCAACATTTCTATTGGCCAAAACTTTGACAGGTTGTCAGCAAGTATATCAGATCCTGCACTACCTGTGCCATTTCCAAACTGGCCACTTAGAAACAAGGCTTGTACACCCCTCTTCCGACTCCTGACAGGCTATGGGCATCCATCTCAATGGACTACATTTCGGGACGTTCATCCACCAATCAGGAAATGACTATGTTTTTGTGGTTATTGATTGCTTTTCCAAGATGGTGATTCTGGCCACCTGTAAGAAGAGCATCACAACGGAGGACACTACCAAGCTATTCTTTAAATGAGTGTTGGTAATGTTAGAACTCTGTAAATTTGTTTAGCTGATAAAAAAATGACAGAGGTAACTGTTTCAACCAACTTTAGGTTAGATTCTGACCCTTCCAACCAGAGAGGGCTCTCTCAGACATATAGATATTGAAAATACACAAAAATATTTGGCAATGGACACACATAGGTCAGATTCTACAATAGGGTAAATTTTAAAAAGTGGTAGGAAAAACAAGAGAACGGGGCCATTGGGCAATGGGGTCAATTCCTGAAAACATATGAATATTTATAAGCTATGTATTCCAGAGGAAATAGAGGCAAACTAGGCATGGTGTTCAGCCAAATAAGTAATATGAGATGGTAGTGGGAAAGAAAGGAAAGACAACTATAAAAAGAGGCGTCTAACAAAGGATGAATCTCTTGGTATATATTTAGAAGAAGAAACATAAAGGTTGGCTACCGAAAACAGAGCACCAATCAAGGGTGAATTATGAACAAGAAACCAATAAACACATAACAAGTATAATCAATATGAGAGGGAGCACCAGCGATATGAATTCCTTCTTTTTCTTAAATATGAACACTAGCAGCAAAAAACATTCATGAATATGAAATACAGGAAAACGTACTAAACATCAACACCATTATGAATCTCAACTATCTAAGAAAACCTTCTCTACTTATATTAAAATCCATAAGAAATCAAAAAGTTTTCCTGGTACAAGGGAAAGCCCTTCTCCGGCCAGTCGAACCATTCCATTCTCTTTTTTAACAGTATATATAGATAAATTACATAGGAGACCAAAAAACAGTCATTCTTTCCAAGATTCCAAAAATAGACATTGGTTATAGAGGGAGTAACTTATCAAAACCGAACTTCTACTTCCTAGGGAAAAAATTATAAATGGAAACTGAAATATCTAGGATCTTTACCCTAAATGCCACTTGTCTGCATTATCACAAGACTCCCTGAAATACACTCGATTTAGCTTGCAATTTTATTTCAGGTTTTCAATCTCTTCCTTTAACGTGTCAAGCCAGCTAGGTTGGTTTTCTTCAATGCTTTCGACTGTTCCAGCTTTAGCCTCCTCCTTTCATTGTTTTTTCCTTTTTCTCTTCCCAGATTGTGTTTTGTATCCATCCACATATCCATTAATGATCAAATCCTTCATAATAGGATTCAACCTGATCTCTTTGCCTGATTTTGGCTCATCGGCAGATTTTGTGCAAGATTTTGTTGTTAGGATTTGCACTGCATGCCTTTCTCTCTTTTTACTTGATAATTCTATCATATTCCTTGATTTGTTGAAAACCACTAAATCTTTCTCCTCAGCTCCCTCTAGTTTTTCAGGAAACATGAGCCTATTTGCCTCAACTGCACATGAATTTGACAAGTGTTTCGATTTGCAAATATCTCGTTTTGGAATAAGTCGTCAATTACCCAAAATAGAGTAATTTCACTTGTGTTTTGAGTAACAATCTCCATCAAATACTAATCATTGGCTACTAACAAAAATCCTTACAGGGATAACGGCCTCTCACATTCGGCCATTGATTTCCAATTATGAGTATTAAATAGGTTATTTGGCGACGCTTATTTGGCTCTACGCGGACGAATGGTACACAAGCGGGTTTCTCGAGACGATTTGACTCGCCAACAAGTTTCATTGTCACATGTAGCCTTCGGATTTGACCCAATTAATTTACATTTAGAACGTGATTTCGGGGGTGTGATAGGGTGTTTTTTAGTCTACCCACTTTTCGCCTCGAAATATACCTGAATATGCCACCTACCTTTGCGGGGAAACCACGGTTGAAATTCCGAGCCCGCTTAGACATTTTAACCCCCATGTTGTTTCAAACTCCAAAATCTCTCCTAACCGTTGATCTCGATGGATGGTGATCTACTTCATTTTGAGCCCTATTTTCTTAACGCCTCCACCAAATTTAATCTATTTTTCCATTTTCTGGCACACCCCCAAATTTATCTGACTTCCAAATTGGTTTAGCACCTCGCTAAACCCTAAAATATCGATTTCACACCAAAATTTAAATGGTGATAACATGGGCTCCAACTGGGGATGTCATCCTCCCAGTGAGGTAGCAAAGAACTTGTAGACCATATGCCTGATCCATTGAGCTTCTTCCAAAAAGGTGTGTACCTAGCTCTGACCTATCACAAGTTTCCGATGAAAACCAAAGTCTGCACAATGCTCTCATCTGGAGACTGAACACTAGATATACTGCTAAAATCTAACTGAACACATTATTTGAAAATCTAAACTTGAAAATGATTGATCATCAAGATTATTCACACCTACCTAACCTAACTGATGAAATGAGCCTTCAATAAAGTGAAATCATAATGCCAATGCAAGCATGCAAGCATTTTATCTATTGTTTGTTTTCTTTGCACATGCTTGCTCCAAAGCCTATTAACTGATAATTCATTCAAGAATTTACCTATTGTTAGCCATTGGTTATGGAAGCAAGCAAATATCAAGGAAGAAAAAGGAAAATGTGAACTTCGCGGAAGACACGGGACTGTTACTAGGTCAAAGTGATCAAAAGAGAAGAAAAGATGGAGTGAAGTTCGAGAAGATTGAGGATGACAGATCAGCAAGGAATAAGGATCTTGGACAACTTAGCAAGTGGAAAAAGTCATTGTTGGATTATTTGGAGCACCACGCGAGAAGGAATGAAATTCGGGCTAGAGAAGCCCTAAAAATATAGGTCAAGTTGACCTAGGGTTTTAGACACCTAGGGTTTTGGTATCTAGGGTTTTGAACACCTAGGTTTCAACCTAAGGATGTCAGTGAGCTATTGTAATGTATAAATAGAGGTCTAAAGGACCTGGGAGGGGTTGGTGTTGCTGTTATAATTATTGTTTTTGTCTTTGTCGTTGTGTGATAGAGTGAGTAGTAGTGTGTAAGAAATAAGTGTTGAGTACGAGAGCCTTCTGGTGTTGTAAGATCTTCAGTTGGGTGAAAATATCAACCCTGCAGCTGGGTGCGCAGGGAGGGGAGAGAAAGAGAGGAGAAGAAAGAATCTACTAGCTAAGAGTGCAGACAATAACTATATGCTTTACCTTAATATATTATAGCATAGTTCTATGGATGTAGCCCTAGAGAGAGAGTGAACCACGTATATTTTGTGTTGTGTGATTGGTATTCTGTCTCTGTCATTGATATACTATAATTGCATTATTGTTTTAGATCTTATAACTAGATGTGTAGAGTAGATCCAAGATGATAAGTGATATATGAATGTTGTGTTGTTCTTGTGTTAGATCCACTTGATATTCCCTTTGGTTGCAACAACACACTGAAACAGAAAATGGTTACTGCGCCTATTCTGTTTTTCCCAAACTGGACCAAGGAATTTCATGTGCATGTTGATGCATCTTCCATTTTAGGAGTTGTGTTAGCACAACCTGGAGGAGGAGATATTGACCACATGTTAGCCTTTCCTAGCAGGAAGCTATCAACTACTGAGATTAATTACGCCACCACTGAGCGAGAAGGGTTAGCCATGGTATATGCATTGTATAAATTTCTCCACTACTTGTTGGGAGGACACTTTAAAATGTTTATTGATCACTCCACACTGAAATACCTAGTCAACAAGCCAATGTTGGGGGGAAGGATATGCAGATGGCTTCTACTATTTCAAGAATATGATTATGAGATCATAGTAAAGCTAGGGAGAATGAACAAAGGTCCTGATCACTTGTCAAGATTGGAACATGGTGAAGAGTTGACCAGTTTGGAGGATGCACATCTATTGGCCATTAGAAAGATCGATGACCACTTCACAGAGATAGTTCAGTTCCTATCAATAGGAATGGCACCTAGTGTGTATACAATTCCCCAGAAGAAACAACTAGTAGTGCGCACTGCAGAATTCTCACTTATAGTTGGACATCTATACAAGATGGGACCTAATGAAATATTAAGAAGATGTGTTATGGAGGCAGAACGACCATTGATCCTCGCATAAGCTCATGAAGGCATCGCAGGAATAAATTATGCAGGGAAAGCAATTGCGCAAAAGGTTCTTAGAGTTGGCCTTTGGTGGCCTACCTTACACAGAGATGCTAAAGACTATTCCAGAGCCTACGATGTATGCCAAAGAGTTGGGAAACCTTCAAGAAGAGATGAAATTCCACTAGCACCACAACTGACCCTACAATCATTTGATAAATGGGCCATTGACTTTATTGGACCTATAAACCCACCAAGAAAGCGTACAAGAGCAAGTTACATAATTACAGCAACAGAATACTTGACCAGACAGGCCGAAGCAAGAGAAGATAAGGATGGTAGTGAAACTATAGTTGCATGCTTCATATTTGATGACATCATAACCAGGTTTCGATGCCCAAAGATCCTTATGAGTGATCAAGGAACACATTCCATCAATAATATAGTTGAAGCCCTGACTGAAGAATTTGCAGTCCACCATCAAAAGAGCACATCGTACCATCCACAAGAAAATGGGACAGTCGAAGCATTCAACAAGATTTTGGAAACAGCACTAACCAAGATTTGTTGTGTGAACAGGGATGATTGGGATTTAAGAGTACCAGTAGTATTATGGGCCTATAGAACTACTTGCAATAAAATAACAATGCAGGCCCCTTTCAAGTTGGTATACGGTCTTGAAGTTCTTGTTCCAATGGAATATTTGGTACCAATCCTGAGAATTGTTGCCTTTACAGATATGGATGACCATGGCATTGTTCAAAAGAGGCTTGCATAGTTGGTTGAATTGGAGGAAGACAGATTTATTACAGGATTCCATTAGCAGGTACAGAAGGAAAGAGAGAAGGCTTATCATGATAGGCACATCAAGAAGAAGGCATTCAAACAAGGTGATCTAGTACTGGTATATGACAGCAAGTTCATAGAACATCCTGGGAAGTTCAAAACGCATTAGTTAGGGCCATATGAGATCGCTTATGTTACAGAGGGAGGAGTTGCGCAATTGAAGAAGTTGAATGGAGAATGGAAGGAAGGTTTGGTGAATGGGAGCCGGCTGAAGTTATACTATGACAACCAGTTGCCTCGCAGCTCTCAGTAAAAGCATGAATAAAAGGGTCTAGGTACCAGGTGCAGTTGAAACTGGGTACCAGACACAGAAAAGACAGTCTGCACAAGGAGGAAAAGGAGGCATAAAGCAGAAAGAAGAGACTGCACTGCGCAGTCAAAAGTCAAAATAAAATAGAAGGATCAGGTCTGAAGGGCCTCAAGACGAGTCACAGGAGAGTGTTGGGGGCATGTTGGCCCTTGGTTATGGAAGCAAGCTAAGATCAAGAAATAAAAAGGAAAATGTGAACTTCGCGGAATACACAGGACTGTTACTAGGTCAAAGTGAGAAAAAGAGCAGAAAATATGGAGTGAAGCCTGAGAAGATCGAGGATGATGGATCAGCAAGGAAGAAGTATCATGGACAACTCATCAAGTAGAAAAATCCATCATTGGATGCTTTGGAGCACCGCACAAGAAGGAAGGAAATTCAGGCTGGAGAAGCCCTGAAAATATAGGTCAAGTTGACCTAGGGTTTTAGACACCTAGGGTTTTGGTATCTAGGGTTTTGGACACCTAGGTTTCAGCCTAAGGATGTTGGTGAGCTATTGTAATGTATAAATAGAGGTCTACAGGACCTGGGAGGGGTTGGTGTTGGTGTTGGTGCTATGATTATTGTTGTTGTCTTTGTTTCTCTCTGATCGAGTGAGTTGTAGTGTGTAAGAAATAAGTGTTGAGTATGAGATCCTTCTGGTGTTGTAAGATCTTCAGCTGGGTGCGAAGATCAACCCTACATCTGGGTGCGCAGGGAGCGGAGAGAAAGAGAGGATAAGAAAGAAGATTTGCTAGCTAAGAGCACAGACAAGAACTGTATGCTTTACCTTAATATATTATAGCACAATTCTGTGGACGTATCCCTAGAGAGAGGGTGAACCACGTATATTTTGTGTTGTGTGTGATTGGTATTCTATCTCTGTCATTGATATACTGTAATTGCATTATTGTTTTAGATCTGATAATTAGATGTGCAGAGTAGATCCAAGCTGATAAGTGATATATGAATGTTGTGTTGTTCTTGTGTTAGATCCACTTGATATTCCCTTTGGTTTTAGACGTCTTTGTCCTACAACCCCCTCATAATTGCTTCGAGTGAGACTGCATCTTCTTCACAGGTGTTGCCAAAAGGGCCAGTAGTTAGGGCTTGTTGGTGCGCTCTTGGAGTTGAACCCTAGTTTTTCCCTTGTGCAACCACCTATGAATTCAAATATCAAAAATTTAAAAACATTGGGATTGTTTACTGCCTCCAAAAAAAGTGCAAATGGATCCACTAAAACATGCACAAAACAACAATCATGTTTCACTCTTTCCACTGCATTCTTGTTTTCATCTGATTTAACCAGTTGATTTCCACCAAGAGGTTGAAAAATTTGTTGAGGTTGCTGGAAATAACAATATTTTGAATCGTAAGACAGTGTTGACTGAAATGAAACCCCTTGAACATATTCAACTCTGACAGCCATATTATGTGCATCAAGGCCATCCTCTTTTTCATCAAACAATTCTGATTTAATTTCATTTACTTTTAGGAAATTTTCTCAAGGATTGTTATTTTGACTTTCAAATGAATGGAGGGAAATAAATCATTGCTCATAATCTTCTTGCAAATGCGAAAAGTGAACAACATGAATCATTTCACCTTCTGGAGTTCCCATAGATGCATTTTCAAAACCGTGATCTTCAAAGGAATCAAAGAAAACAACTGCCTCTTTATTATCTTTCTATATTTATGATTGAACAATGGCATACACTATTTTTTTGCTTTCCTAAAATTCTATGTCATTTGTTTGCTCACTGCTTAAATCTCCATAGATGTAGTTTCAGAACCCTCATCCATGTCTAAGCTCCTTGGAATTTGAACAACCACACCATTCATAGGGGAAGAAAAACAACTTTGAAGCACTTTGTTTTGCTGGAAATCTTGTTGAATATCTTCATCAATTCTAGGAGAAGGCAAATGACTTTTAACAACAATTCTTTGATCACCTTTCTCTGTTTTCTCATGATTTGCTTTCGACAATTCAAAGGAAGAAAAACATAATGGAAGATATTTTTCATTTTCAAGTCCATTTATTTCTTCATATTCAACATCATGCCTGAAGGATTTCTGATCTGAAACATTATAAATATTTTGCTTCAGCAATTTGAAAGAAGCAAAGAACAATGGTAAGGTTCTTTCAAATGATTCAAAACCTTCTTCATTTTCTTCACTGTTGTCATATGCACATTTTTCAATTTCTTTGGATTGTTGAAAACACTCCTCAGATTCATCTTCGACCAATGGCTGCAAATTTGAACTGACAAGACCTTCTACATAACAATTGGCAAGGTCATCAAACATATGAGAAGATTGTTGCAATTCCTTGTCAATTTGTTTCAGTTAATCAGTGTAATTTGGAATCAGAACACATTCCTTTGCTTCAGTGATGATCTTATAATTTTCTTTGAATAATTGAAATGAAGAAAAGCATAAAGTTAAATAATTTCCTTCAGCTGGTTTAGTACTTTCTTCTTTGTAATTGTGATATGTAAGTTGATTGCTCTCAATACACTATTGAAAAGGAACATTTTTTGATAGGTAACACGCAACTGGTTGTTCTAGGAAGTCAACATCACAATCATCATCATATTCATCATATACAAGAAAATCATAAACATATGCAATGTCATCTAACAAGAAAAAACTTGGAACATCAACCTGCTCTTCAACAAAGTGATTTGTAAATTCATCTTCTTGACTGTCTACAAATTAATGTGCAAAACAATTAGTCCCATTCTTATCATAGGATGGATCAGAAGCTAAATTAGCACCTCCTTTTTCAATAAGTGGAATATAATCTTTTGCAAAATCATTAGCATTAAAAACTTCAAGAGGACCTATGATATTATTAACTCTCTGCTCAAGATTCAAATCAACTATTTTATGTTCATATTCAATGTCATGTTCTTTAGAATCCAACTCCTCATTTTGAATCTGTTTACATGCTTTGATATTGTATTGAATCTCCTGGGCATCATTAAACATTTTTTCTAAGGACTTAGGTCTTCTTTCCATCGAGAGGAAAGACAAATCTGGATGAAAATTCATTGCATAATGGAGCATGGCAACAAATTTAGTAGGTTGAATTTCTTTGGGGAAACTATAATAAATACTGGAAAACCTTCTATTGAATGTAGAAATAGTTTCATTGCTCTTCCTTTTTAAGGCGTATAACTCTGTAAGTTGTAGATCCAAAGATTTCTTCTTGCCCCAAAACTTCAAAAATACATTCTTCAATTCCTCCCATGATCTAATTGTATCTGGATGCAATTGTTTAAACCAGTCTTTGGTATCCCTTTTCAAGTATTGAGAGAAGGCCCTCATACTAACATCAACATGATCAATCTCAAAAATATCTATAAAATGCTTAAACTCTTGGATGGGTTTCTCAACTGTGGTGGAATTAGGTTCCCCATCAAACACACGTAGGTACTTATAGTGCTTTGTAGGAAATTCATGAACAGTGTGAGGTAATTTTAAAGAACTGTATCTATGTTGAATCTTGGAGGGTGTCGGATCAAGTACAAGAGGTGAGACATCAACCTTGGTTTCATGAGGCTTATCAATTTGGATATGGTGATCACATGGATCAGATGGAATATTTTGATCAAAATCAGTGATAAATTGAGGAGATATATGTATAAATTTAAGAGGAGGATATACAATTTCAAGATTCTCACGATCATCATTTGAATGCGGCAGGTAAAGAAAAATTCGTTTAGCATGTTCAGGAAAGGACAAAATGTAATTAATAACAAAAATTATTATGTCTTGGAAAAAAATCAACTTTGGGCACTTGTTTTATCCCATGATGTCCTTTCATACCTTTGTCAAGGGATCTCATCTTCCAGTGGAGTTTTTGAATTGCATTTGAAGCTTGAGTGGAGTCACCAATAAAATCTTCAAGCTACTGAGTCTTTCGGCAGTGGAATTGCCGTGAAAATTTTGAATTCTAGATTCTTGAAAATGGAGTCGCCAGCTAAATGATGTACAACCTTTTTTTGTATGAATAATTTTCACCATCAATACTCAGATCAGAACTTTGTGGTTTCTCCCAGGGAAGATTTCACCTTCATTCCCCGACAACGACGCCAGAATGTTAGCACTTGTAAATTTTTTTGGTTGATATACAAACAACAGAGGTAATTGTTTCAACCAACTTTAGGTTGGATTATGACCCTTACAACCAGAGAGGGATCTCTTAGACATATAGATACTAAAAATACTCAAAAATATTTGGAAATGGACACACAGAGGTCAGATTTTGCAATAGGGTAATTTTTAAAAAGTGTTAGGACAAACAAGAGAACGGGGCCATTGGGAAATGGGGTCAATTCCTGAAATTGTATGAAGATTTATAAGCTATATATTCCTAAGGAAACAGAGGCAAACTAGGCACAATGTTCATCCAAATAAATAATATGAGATGGCAGTGGGAAAGAAAGGAAAGACCACTATGACAAGAGGCATCTAACAGGGGATGAATCTCTTGGTACAGCTTTAGAAGAAGAAACATAAAGGTTGGCTACTGAAAATAGAGCACCAATAAAGGGTTAATTCTGAACCAGAAACCAATAAACACATAACAAGTATAATCAATATGAGAAGGAGCACTAGAGAGATGAATTCCTTCTTTTGATTAAATATTATCACTAGCAGCAAAACACGTTCATGAATATGAAATACAAGAAAACATATTGAACATGAACACCATGATGAACCTCGACTATCTAATAAAACATTCTCTGCTTATATTAAAATCCATAAGAAATCAAAAAAAAATCCTACTACAAAGGCAGGCCCTTCTTCGGCCAGTTGAACCATCCCATTCTCTTTTTTAACAGTATATATAGATAAATTACATAGGAGACCAAAAAATGGTCATTCTTTCCAAGATTCCAAAAATAGACATTGGTTACAGAGGGAGTAACTTATCAAAACCAAACTCCTACTTTCTATGGAAACAGTTATAAACGGAAACCGAAATATCTGGGATCTTTACCCTAAATGCCACTTGTCTACATTATCATAAGATTCCCTGAAATATACTCGATTTAGCTTGCAATTTTATTTCAGGTTTTCAATCTCTTCCTTTAACGTGTCAAGCCAGCTAGGCTAGTTTTTTTCAACGCTTTCGACTATTCCAGCTTTAGCCTCCTCCTTTCGTTGTTTTTTCCTTTTGCTCTCGCCAGCTTGTGTGTTGTATCCATCCGCATATCCATTAATGATCAAATCCTTCATAATAGTATTCAACCTAATCTCTTTGCCTGATTCTGGATCATCAATAGATTTTGTGCGAGAATTTTTTGTTAGGATTTGTGTCACATGCCTTTCTCTCTTTTTACTTGATAATTCTGTCATATTCCATGATTTACTGAAAAACGTTGAATCTTTCTCCTCAGCTCCCTCTGGTTCATCAGGAAACATGAGCCTATTTTCCTAAACTTCACATGAATTTGGCGAGTGTTTCAATTTGCAGATATCTCGTTTTGGAATAAGCCATCAATTACCCAAAATAGAGTAATTTCACCTGTGTTTTGAGTAACAGTCACCATCAAATACTAATCATTGGCTACTGACGAAAACCCTTACAGGGATAATGGCCTCTCATGTTCGGCCATTGATTTCCAATGATGAGTATTAAATCGGTTATTTGGTGGTGCTTATTTGGCACTATGCGGACGAATGGTACACAAGCGGGTTTCTCGAGATGATTTGACTCACCGTCAAGTTTCATTGTCATGTGTAGCCTTCGGATTTGACCCAATTAATTTACATTTAGCACATGATTTTGGGCATGATAGGGTGGTTTTGATTCTACCCTATGTTGGCACAGGGGAAGACCCAGGGTTCAACACTTCAACAACGCACCAACAAAACCCTAACTACCATCCCTTTCGATAACACCTGCGAAGCAGATGAAGTCTCACCCGAGGTAGAGGCAGGGTTGGTTGCAGAACTCAGATGTCAGCAACCTAGTTGGGACAGAGATCTATGATTACAACACCTTAACAGATCACTTAGCAGTTGTCATTCATTAGTATTTAGCCTTTGTCTACAAGTATTCAACAAGATCCAACACATTCAAGCACTAAGCACATCAAAATAGATCAGATCTGGTACTTATTTACATCACTAAGATATCATATCAGATACATCTAACATAAATTACTAGCATAAATCATATGAACAATAAAACAACCATAATGCATAAAGAAACCACAACACAGGATATACGTGGTTCACCCCCAGCCTAGGGCTACGTCCACCAACTCTTCTTCTCTTTATAGTATTTTTTCAATCATCTACATGCACAGAGCCACAGGATCCTACTCCACATAGGACAGGAGATCTATGCACACTCCACCATATCCCCCTTCCTCGAGCTAGGTTACAACACAAAGCCTTTACACAGTCACTTGCACTTAGCCTTGCAAGCCTCACACAGTATGCACAAAGCATTTACAACTATCACTTCCACTTAGCAAAACATTACACATATGCACATGTTGTCTCTTCTTACCTCACCTCTACATCTATTTATACATTACAAGAGATGCCTAAGCATGGGTAAACCCATGGGTCAACATCCCCATACCCGTTACATAATCCCCAAACACAAAAATCCCTAAACAAGGGGCCGAGATCCCACAATCTATTAAGCCCTAATATTGGCTAATTACCTCTTAATTGGGGCATATTATATTAGTAATTTTATTTTATTTATGTCGGCTTTAGGCCATTAGTTGTAATTATACCTCCTAGTCTTCTATATATACCAAGGAGACATTTTCATTTTGAATCATCTTGTACTTGAACATTTAAGTGGGGTAAAAGGAGGTTTCCCCCTCGAAGAGGATCATTATCTGAATTATCTCTTTTTCAAGGCCTTGAGTACTTTTCCTGGGGTTTCTCTATGCTATATTGATGTTTGGTTCTAAACATATGGTATCGGAGCTTAAGGTCTTGGGGTTTCGCTGCTACATCTGAGACACTGTAAAATTTTCACTATAAGTTTTTTTCTACAATGTTTCAGAAGGAACGGCTTGGAGGATATTTAGTAGACGGATCAAGGTACGTTGGGTTCAAAATGAAGCCCTGAGGCCTTATAATTTCGGAGATACATAATATACAAGATAGGGTTCTGAAATCATCCTGAAAAGAGTCATTGTGGAATTTTCGCTATAAAATATTTTCTATAATGTTTCAAACCCTGAACTCTAGAGGACATTTAAATAAATTAGTAAGGTATCTGTGGTAAAATGTTTAGCTTCTGGGTCATCTTAAATTTGTAGATACACCTTGTGTAAGATAGGGTATCTGACTAGTCCTATTGACTAGTCTCAAGAAGGTGTTCCAAGTAAAACAATCATAACTTCTTGCTACAGTATCCAAATTGAGTGGGATTGGTTTCATTGGATCATGGACAGTCTGTAGTATTTTGGGTGCGAGTTTCAGAATTTGATATCAATTATTTTGTGTGAGGCATGCTATACAAGTGAGATCTATTGGAAAGGCCAAAAATCGGCAAGTTGTGAGGAAGTTACTGTAAATTCCACTTGGCACATCCAATTTTGATTAGACCTATGGCATTGCAGAGAAGAAATATCAGAGAACTACCTCAAAGAAAGTTTCATACCCATAAGGGCTAAAACTTGGGAGATAGAAAAGAATAAATATTGTCTAGCAGAACCGCCTCAAAATCAAGATTCAAAAGTGATACTTGGCCAACATGCCACCAAAAAAGGGACCTTCTACACCAAATAAGCCTCCAGAAAATCCTAATTGGACTCTTGATGAAGGTGAAGAAATGAGTAGGGATATAAATTAACTACAAAAGAAGATGGATTCAATGGAAGCTAAGTTGATGGATTCAATAGAAGTTAAGTTGGATACTAATATGGATGGCTTAAAAGGGGAGATCATGGAAGTATTGAAAAATTTCGTAACAGAGAAGACACCCGAAAGTGAAAATGCATCCCATGAAATTCATGATGAAGAAATAAGGAAGGTGAATCAAGAATGGAGAAACTCCAACTTTGGTTTGAAGACCAACCACTTTCTTAAGATTGATATGAGGAAGTTTGATGGCAAGGACCCAATCACATGGATACTTCAGATGGAGCAATTCTTTGATCTCCATAATGTGCCACATACACAAAAGGTACGAATTGCTTCTTTATATTTAGAACCTAATCATTTTTTTT
>ML799313.1:801757-819265 GCA_009831015.1 Picea engelmannii
CATCCAGAGTTACTCAAGCGTTGTGGACAACACTTGTCTCAAGGGGAGGGGCATGTTAAGCCCTAATATTGGCTCATTACCCCTTAATTGGGGCATATTATATTAGTAATGTTATTTTATTTATGTCGTCTTTAGGCCATTAGCTGTAATTATACCTCCTAGTCTCTTATATATAACAAGGAGACATTTTCATTTTGAATCATCTTGTACTTGAACATTTAAGTGGGGTAAAAGGAGGTTTCCCCCTCGAAGAGGCTCATTATCTGAAATTATCTCTTTTTCAAGTCATTGAGTACTTTTCCTGAGGTTTCTCTATGCTATATTGATGTTTGGTTCTTAACATGATCTCCGCTTCAACTTGCACTCCACCATTGACAGTCTGTCGAAGTCCCAAAATAGGTCAAACCTGACCAAGGATCTCCAAAACTTGGTCAAGGGCCAACACGCCCCCAACACTCACATGTGACTCATCCTAAGTCACTTTGGTTTGGGTAGCTCCACCTCAAAAGCCTCGAGCCTGTCTCAAGCTTCTTCAACCTGCTACTTCGCCAAGGCCTCCTGCTCGGTGAACTCTTGAATAAATGCCTCGTTCATAGGTCCCTATAAGCATTGTTCTATTGAAGTGACTACTTGTTCCATCTCTGCTCCTCGGCCTTCAATCTCCTAAAATAGTTGGCAAGCTTCGTCTTGGACTGGTTGGAGCCTCTAAGTCACTTCCATGACTTTTCTCTGTATGGTATGGACCTGCTGCTGAGCAGTGCGTTGTTCCTAGGATCTTTTCATTCTTTCAACTTCTGACAGGAGCTTCAACTGCGCATGTACTGTCTCCACTTGTTGCTTTTCCTCTTGGAGTTGTGACTCCAATGTCTTCATTTCAGGGTCCTTAGTTAGTCACTCATAAGTCTATGCACTTCTACTGCTAAGTTGTTTACATTCCAAAGCTAATGCTCTGATCCTATCAACTACGCTCCCAGCAGTGGCTTCTCTCTAGTCTCGCACGTCCTGTGGAGTACTTGGTACTGTTTGTAGCTCTAGATCTGTTATTCTCTGTTGAAGTTGTTGGATGGCTTCAGCAAGTTGTGCTACTTGATGCTCCATAGGGTCTTCCTCCTTTTTCTCTAAGCCCGTCATAGAGCGAAGTGCTCTTCTGATTGCTTCTTTTAGTCCAACCTGCTCCGCAAGCAGTTGTTCTTTCTCATGTTGGATCTGCGCTTTCTCCTTTTCGAACTTTGTTTGGAGGTCGTCCTTCTCCTACTGTGCAAATCGGAATTTCTCTATCACTTCCTCTTGTGCTTCCTTCAAGGCCATTGTGGCTTGTTCTGTTTCTTCTTGTGCATGACGAAGGTGAGCTTCGGTCACATCATCTAGTCTATGGAGTTCGGTAGGCTCATCTCCCAACTCTGTTTCTTCTTATGGTGGGGACGCAGTGGACACTGTGCGGCTGGAGTGAAGGGTCCGATGTACCCCTCACAGTTCTGCTTCAATTATTTCATACATGGTCTCTTTCTTAGCTTCATTTCTCTACAAAAGATCTTCTGAGGCATCTGATACAGTTATGATAATGAAGTCGAAGTCATCAAGCGTGAGCACAGTCTTTAGCTTGGTCTTACTAGATTTTGAATCTTCTGCGATGTGGGTTTCGTGGGAGAAATATTTCTTTTGTTAGATGGTTCTATGTCATCAGGGGGATTATGTGGCAGTGTTACTTCACCTTGCTTCTGTTGATCTTATTTTCCATTATTCTCTTCTTTGTCTACTTCGTCATCACCTCCTCCGCTAGGTGATTCTGAAGCAGTCTCTTCGGATGCATTGTTCATCTTTTGTACCTCTTATGTATTCTTCATTATGTTAGTTCCAGGTGTATCATACCCTTCATGAGTGACCATCAGGCTTCTGATTAGTTCAGGTTCAGACTGTTCTGCAGGGTCAACAAGGATAAGGAGCTCTACAGGCCATTCCTTAGTTATTTCTTCTAGGTCCTCCTCTGTGATTTTGTAGTAACTTTGTATTACTTCTTTGTGTTCATCTTTGTGTGCAGTGATATAGGTAAAATGTTTGTCTGCGTGGAACTTCACAAATGGCTTGAACCTGTGCAGGGTGTTCAGCGTCATACAAGGGAAAGCCTCAATATCCCTCTTTAACTGTAGGTAGTAGGTGTGGAACACTGCGTTTGACTGCCATTGTTTTCCCATATCGCTCAAATACTAGGGTGTGGTGAACTTCATGGCTAAGGGTTTGGATGGCTCTATTTCAGAGAAGTTCGCACCTTCTGGCATCTCCCAAGCAATGAATGCGATGAGGATCAGCAGCCAACTAAAATGGAACTCATAGCCCTGATCCTGAGCTTTGTGACAGTCTTGGTCTAACTGGTTAACTAAGTACTTTTCCCAGTTCATTTGTAGCCCCTCCACACATTTTCCTATGAGATCAACAACAAACCCTATGACCTGTGTGGGCTTATTCTTCTGGACTAGCTTACCGGCAATCAACTAGAAAGAAAGGCGCACTGCGCCATTCTGGATGGAGGCTACCTTGTAGCCTCGCTTCCCCTTCTCCACATCGTCATATGTATCTTTAATATTCTGGGCCAGGGTGCAGTCTGCAGTATTTCCTGGGTAAAATGCTTGTGGGTTTGGTCCTTGCATGCTCAATCTGGTGATCCGATGGATCAGTGTCGAATAGACAATGATGCGCCTGTCTAGCCACAAATAACTGCCATGGAAGCTCGACAGCAGGATCTTAACGCACATGTTAACCTCTTGGTGCCTTCCAAAATGGGGTATTTTCATCACGTTCAGAATAGCAGATTGTGCAAGGTCCATAGTCCATGGTTGGAGGATTATCCTCGAATTCTTCCCCTTCTTCCTAGTCAAATACCTATGAGGGGAGAGCATGTTGAATTTCTTGTGATCTCCCAGGTTGAAGTCGTTGATATTTAATCTCATGTTCTTATCCAGTTGTGGTTTTCTTGTGCGTATCCCCTTCGGGAGGTATGCAGTAACCAAGGTGTAGTCGAAGTCCCTGGGGAGACTGTCACGATTCACCGCGCCGGCCAGAGACAGGATGTAGTCAGGCAGAATGGATGGGATTAACTTCATGTTTTCCAAGTCAGCTCGATACTTGGTTCTTTTCTCGGCCGCAGCTCAGGATGATTCGGATTCGCAAGCAATCGATGGGGAGTCTTGCACTCCTCTCGTCGATGAAGCTTGAATTCTGACGGACATCACCTTCTCAGCCATAAGTTTGATTAGAACTTCTTCGATAGACTTTTCTACGGTGTTGATTTTGTCTGACATGCACGCTCGAGATCGGATAACTCAGGTCGATGAACAAATTCTCAATGCAATAGAACAGGTAGAGAAGTCTCAGTAAGCACAGCACAGTAGCAATGAGTTCTCTTGTTGGCTTGGATACAATTCTCAAAAATTTTCTCGGCACAACAGTCGATGGAATAAGTAGACAGTGATGTAATGGATCCCTCCAACAGATAAGAGGCCTTCATCAATGCAGTTCTATCTATTACGGCGCGGTCCAAACAGTCCGATGGAGAGATTTCTAATCATAATTTTTGTTCTAATCATTTGGGAACACCAATCTAACGATTATAATGCCTCCAATGATCATATCACTCTGCCATGGCGAAGTGTCAATCTGAGCTTCTTTGATATTCTGGTGAATTTCAAATTCTAGAGACCTTCCTTCTGCGAAGTCTTCTCTGAAACTTCATGTAATTTCTCCAACTTTGCTTTCTTCTTGCTGAGCTTTCTATCCTTCTTCCTTGTGATCTACATCTCGGTATTCCTCTTTCCATTATGATTCTTATCTCTTCTCGGCATAGTAACTTCACGTTGTTGGTGATCTTTCCTAGGGTTCAAGGCCAATACTTCTTCTCTGTCTGGGGTAGGTGCTTTACTCTCCTGTACAGATAGGTGTTTCAAATATTCTTGTGTTCTTTCAACTTCAACATCCATATTTCTGGTCTTCAGTAGCTTCGACTGGTTTTCTTGTTCTTCTAGTAAGTGTGTTATTCTCTTAGCCATGAAGTCCCTTAGTTCTTGATTTTTTTGTTCTAGAGCTTCCTCTTCTTTTCTTCGGGTCTGATCTTTCTCAATCCAGGTTTTTCCTAGTAGTATAGAAAATGGGGCGTTGTTCTCAACAAAATTAACGATCTCAAATTCTTCCTCTGTCAAAGTGCCATGAGCATTCATATATGTCTGGGTAAGTCTTCCACATAGGGTTATCATATTTCCTCTAAATAATCATATTCATCCCAATGAAGGAACCATAGCAGGCTTTCCCAAAATTTCCTAGGTTCTTTCTGTCATGATATTCACTTGTGTTTCCTCATCTAGAACATAGTCTATGTCGAAGTATCCTATTCTTGTTTCTATGCACTCCTTCTCTTTGAATATCTCTGATAAGTTGATATCTTTGTGGTCTTTCAGGGTTTCTTTCATTTGTAGTAATACAGTCTCTGATTCTTTCTGGGGTTCTGCCATAGTCTTAGTTTCTTGGCCTTTATCATGGTTTTCTTGTTCCATATTCATTCTTTCAACCTTAGCAATCATTCTAGGGAAATCCATAACTTCATGGTCCATAGCTTTAAAACAAAGACAACTAGGTCTTCTACTAGGGCATTCCTTAGCAAGGTATCCATGTCTTCTGCAACTGTAACAAAGATTTAATCCTCTCTTTCTCTTAAATGATCCCCATCCTTTCTTGTACTACACACTAGGATCATGATGGCTAACCTGCAGAAAAATCTTCCTAGGATCCTGCATCCATTTGTTAGTCCAAACATTATTTATATGCATAGGAATAACATATCTTTCATTATTTCTATCAGATCTACTCATGTCAAATATTCTTCCTTCTAACTGTGCCATATTTTCTAGACTAGGACAAAATTTATCAAACATACCTAGATCCATAATTTCGAAACGAAAATTTCTACTTATCTTACCTTTAACAGAGCACAAAGCTTTCAGAGCTGATCTCTTCAATCAAAAAATTTCATTGTTCTTACCTTTATCAGAGCACAAAGATTTCATATCTTACCTCTTTTCTTCAAATCTGCCTCCTTTCTTAGTACAGAGCTTCGCAAGTCAAGTAGAGTATTGCGTACTAGGGAAATAGATATACGTGCAGAGCTTCCTCTTTTCCTCAGTTCCTAGCAATCACATTTTCAGGTCCCGGCAACGGAACCATGTGATGGCACAGGGGTAGACCCAGGGTTCAATGCTTCAACAGCGCACCAAAAAACCCTAACTATCGGCCCTTTCGGTAACACTTGTTAAGCAGATGAAGTCTCACCCGAGGTAGAGGTAGGGGTGATTGTAGGACTCAGATGTTTGCAACCTAGCTGGGACACAGATCTGTGATTACAACACCTTAACAGAAAACTTAGCATTTTTCATTCATTAGTATTTATCCTTTGTCTACAGTGTAGATAAGCCCTAATTACAGCGCAGTGCAGTATTCAACAAGATCCAACACATTCAAGCACTAACCACACAAAATAGATCAAATCTGGTACTTATTTACATCACTAAGCTATCATATCAGATACATTTAACATGCATTACAAGCATAAATCATATGAACAATAAAACAATCATAATGCACAAAGAAACCATGACATAGGATATACGTGGTTCACCCCCAGCCTGGGGCTACGTCCACCAACTCTTCTTCTCTTTATTGTCTTTTGTCAATCATATACATGCACAGAGCCACAGGATCCTACTCCGCATAGGACAGGAGATCTACGCACACTCTGCCAGATCCTCTTTCCTCGAGCTAGGTTACAGCACAAAGCCTTTACACAGTCACTTGCACTTAGCCTTACAAGCTTCACACAGTATGCACAAAGCATTTACATCAGTTGCACTTAGCACAACATCACAAATATGCACATATTGTCTCTTCTTACATCGCTTAGACATCTATTTATAAATTACAAGAGAGGCCTAAGCATGGGTAAACCCATGGGCCGACATCCGCGCCCATACCCGTTAGATAAGCCCAAAACCCAAAAATCTCTAAACAAGGGGTCGATATCCCGCGATATCCGCTTTGACTTGTGCTCCACCTTCGACAGCTTGTTGAAGTCCCAAAATAGGTCAAACCTGAACAAGGATATCCAAAATTTGGTCAAGGGCCAACACCCTCTTTTCACCCTGAAATATACCTGAAGATGCCACGTACCTTTGCGGGGAAACCACGGTTGAAATTTCAGGCCCACTTAGACATTTTAACCTCCATGCTGCTTCAAAATCTGAAATATCTCCTAACCATTGATCTCGTTGGATGGTGATCTACGTCCTTTCAAGCCCAATTTTTTTAACGCCTCTACCAAATTTAATCTCTTTCGCCATTTTTTGGCACTCCCCCAAATTTATCTGACTTCCAAATCGGTTTAGCACCTCACTAAACCCTAAAATATCGATTTCACACCAAAATTTAAATGGAGATAACAGGTACATTTTGGGATACCACAAACCAATATCTCATATCGGGACAATCAGTTCCTCAACACATTTTGTTCGAGCCTCTAGTTATTGTTGGACACCAAGCTCACCAAATCCACTGCTTTCCAGCCCCAAAAATATGGCCAAACTAAGGTCGTCAACTGGATGATGTTGCATATCTTGCACATGTACAATTCTAAGCACCCCTGCACATGGGATGAGAGTCTTCCCTATGTTCAGCACAGCTGCAACAGAGCCATACATAGCTCAATCAGCCACATACCCTTCCAGATGGGGTTGGGATTTCAACCATTGGGTCCCATGGATGTTGCACTACCCCTTGGAGCCACCTAGGAAAACTCATCCCATGCTCAAATTAAAGTTGAAAAATCCACCCAGTTCATTGAGCGGATCTAGCACATCCTCCAATAGGTTCAGGATATTTTACAGAAGTGTAATGACAAGTACAAGCAGCGCCATGATCAACATCGGGTGCCACACAAGTTTCAGGTGGGAGAGAAATTTTGGTTGCACTTGCAAAAATAACGCCTTACACGGCCCCATTGGAAGCTCGTCCACTCCGTTATGGACCTTACACCATCACCAAGGATGTGGGAAACAATGCTTTTGAGCTCAACATTCCCCCCTTCCTTGGAGACCCTCATTATTTACAATCGCACTCACCTAGAAGTCCTTCAGGGATGGTACTAAGGAACAATACTACCATGTTAGAATTTGTGACAACCTGTATATAAAATGGAACACACTACAGCAGGAAAGGGATCAAGTCATTCCAGAGTTCACAAATATATTCTATACCTTGCCCACCAAGTTGGGTGTCAAATATTTTGAGAGACACCTGGTGCTCATGTACTACAAAGGTTTGCATAGATACATCCAGGCAGAGATGGAGTTTTTGGCAATCTCATCCTTGGGCATGACCTATCGATATGTCGTCAAAATTGAGCAGAATCTTAAACAAAAGATGTGGCAGTTTGTGTCTATGAACCCCGCCTAGAAAAATCATGGCAAGGGAATCCCCAACCCACAGAACAAAGGGTAGACCAAATATGGACAACCTTAGGACAACTAGTCTAAGACACAAACAAATAAGGACAATGGAAAGATGAAGAAAGATACCAGGAAGTGGTGCAATTTTCATAAGAGCCCCTTCCATAACACTGTTGATTTCCGCTCAAAGTAATTATTGGTGGTTGAGGTGAAATCCTTTGAATCAGATGTGGTTTTCGGTTCTGATTTGAAACCAAAAAAGTGGAGACAGATCATTGGTGTGGAACCCAGTGCCAGCATTGCTACCACTAAGATCCATCCCAGTGAACCTGATGAGCTAGAGGTAGGTGAGTTCCTCTTTCATTCACAAATGTGGGTGAAATGCACCCCATTGCACTTCATAGTTGATAGTGGTAGCCAAAAAAACCTCATATCAATGGAGGTCTTCAAGCGGCTCACCCTACCAACAATGCTGCACCTGCAACCCTACACCATCGAATGGCTCCTCCAAGGTAGCGAGCTTAGCGTCAGCCACCAGTGTTGCATGTCCTACGCCATCAAGCCCTTCAAAGATGAGGTATTGTGAGATGTTTCTCCCCTTGAAGTTTGTGATGTTCTTTTGGACCAACCTTATTTATGGAAACATCATGTTGTATATGAGTCTAAGATTCGCAGTGTTATTATTACTTTCGATAGGAAATTGTAAAAGATACTCGAGGTAGTCCCACCTAGTGCCATTTCCTTGATCTCTACCAAGCAATGTAGGAAGGTCATCTCTTAGACCTGGAAGTTTGTCTTCTTTTTTATTCTCTCTCGAAGTGAGAAAAAGATTCCATCCACATCCATGGCCTCCATGGACGACCTCTCCACGTAGCAGAAGCAAGTGGACAAGGTCATGGAAGAATACAAAGACATCTTCTCCTCACCTACTGAGGTTCCTCTGTACTGTCAGGTCAAGCATTCCATCGATCTGACCCCCAACTCACCGCTACCCAATGGACCATTCTATCGCCACTCTTTGTTAGAAAATGAGGAGATTAAGCATCTGATCCAAAAACTACTCCACAAGGGTCACATCTGACCCGTCTCATCACATTGTGGAAGCCCAATCATGCTTGTGAAAAAGAAAGATGGGACCTAGTGACTCTGCATTGATTATCGGGCACTAAATAAAATCAAATTCAGGAACCAATGCTTGATTCCTTGAATCGATGATATCCTTTATCAGCTCAAGGGGATAAATATTTCAGTAAGATTGATCTGAAGTATGGATACCATCAGGTCCCAATAGAGCAAACAGATGTATGGAAGACTTCCTTCAAATCAAAAGAAGGTATTTTTGAATGGTTTTTCATGCCCTTTGGTTTGAAAAATTCCTCAGTAACTTTCATGAGGATGATGGATGATATCTTGAAGCATTTCACAAATTTTTATGTAGTGGTGTATCTGGATGACATCCTCAACTATAGCAAGACTTGGGTGGAATACTTGTAGCATATTCAGCAGGTTCGACACACTTTGCGATAGCACAAGCTATATGCCAACTTGGAAAAATGCTCCTTCGGCATGGGAAGGGTCCAGCACCTGGGACACATTGCTGATGAGCATGGTGTGCATGTGGATCCATCCAAGATCTAGGTCATTCATGAAAAGCAAGCCCCAACCACTCTCACTGATCTTTGGAGCTTCTAATTCCTTTCCAATTTCTATCACAGGTTTGTTTTTGAATTCTTCCATATTGCATGGGCCCTCATCCAAGTAAACAGAGGTGGTGGTAAGGAAACATTTGTGCAGGGTTTGTCCCAATAGCAAGCGTTCGATGATTTAAAGTAGCACTTTTTCTCAGCCCCAGTGCTTTCATTACCCAACCTGCAACAACCCTTTGAGATCAAGAAAAATGCTTTAGACTATGTTGTGGTTGCAATTCTCACTCAACGCATCCACCTCGTGGCCTATCATAGTGAGACATTATCATATGTATTATGTAAGTACCCTACTTATGATAAATAAATGTACTCCATTATGAAATCCTACCACCAGTGGAGGCATTACATTCTCAGGAAGGAGACATTCATCCACACTGATCATAACCCGTTGCAGTTCATGCAGACACAAGGAAAATTGAAAAATAATATCCATCAAAAGTGGTCCACATAATTGTAGCAGTTCCACATCAACATTAAGTATAAGACAGGAATTACCAACCACGTCATTGATTTCCTCAACTGACATCCAGTCGCGACACTCACCACGGTGCTAGACTCTTGCGGCCATGAGACCTCTGGATGGCCCCAACTCTGTGAGAAAAATCATGACTTCGCCAACACCTACCAGATGTTGGGAGCAAACACAGTTGTCATTAATTTCCATATTTAGGAAGAGTTGTTGTGCCATCTGAGCCATCTCTTCTTTCCATCAAGCGAGTGAGGGAAGATGATTTGGGAATCCCAATACAATCAGGTGCCATGACACTTCGTCATAGAAAAGATAGCGACAGTGTTGCAGCAACATTTCTACTAGCTGAAACTTTGACATGATGTCAACAAGTATATCAAGTCCCGCACTGCATGTGCCATTGCCAAACCAGCCACTAAGAAACAAAGCCCATAAACCCCTATCCTTACGACTGACAGGCCTTGGGAATCCATCTCAATGGACTACATGTCGAGCCTTATGTCCACCAAGAGGAGAAATGATTGTGTTTTTGTGGTTGTTGATCGCTTTTCCAATATGGAAATTATGGCCACCTTGAAGAAGAGCATGACAGCGGAGGCCACTTTCGAGCTCTTATTTGAAAAAGTGTGGGTATATTTTGGGATACCAAAAACCATTATCTCAGATTGGGACAACCAGTTCCTTAGCACATTTTGGTCGAGCCTATGTTTATTGTTGGACACCAAACTCACCAAATCCACTACCTTCCACCCCTAGACAGATGGTCAAACTGAGTTCATCAACCGAATGATCGTGCATATCCTGCACATGTACAATTCCAAGCACCCCCACACATGGGATGAGATTCTTACCTATTTTCAACACAGCTACAATAGATCCATACAAAGCTCCATCGGCCACAACCCCATTCATGTGGGGTTGGGATTTCAACCATTGGGTCCCAAGAATGTTGCACTACCCCTTGCGGCCACCCATGCAGACTCGTCCCATTCTCAAACTGAAGCTGACAAAGCCACCTAGTTCATTGAGCGAATCCAACACATCCGCAAATAGTTTCAAGATATTTTACAAAATTCCAATGCCAATTACAATCAGTTCCATGATCAACACCGGGTGCCACAGAAGTTTCAAGTGGGATACAAAGTTTGGTTCCACTTGTAGAAAGAATGCCTTACAGGGGCCCATCAGAAGATTCTTCCACTCCACTATGGACCTTACACCATCCACAAGTCTATGGGAGACAATGCTTTTGAGCTCAACATTCCCCCCTTCCTTGGCTTTCACCCAGTGTTCAATGTGGATCTCCTTTGGCCATATTTTCCACCATTATTGGACACCTCGGAGATAGTAGAATAGTTGAAACCAACAGAGATCAAACCTTACTGGATGGAACAAGCATCCACTGATCATATTGTGGACACACAAGTCAAGGGAACTCACAAGCAAAGGATCCATCTTTATCTGGTTGTCAAAGCAGGGTAGCTTCTGCACCAAGACAAGTGGCTCATTAGGAGCCAAATTCAGCTAAAATCTCCTCATTTGATGGGGGAATTCAACACAATGGAGATGATTGCTTCCTAAGGGGGGAGGATTGATCCAGGTAGATATCAGTTTCCACCCACCTATTCCAACTGGCTCATCTCCGTATTTTTTCAGTTTGGCAGTATTTTCCTAGTTTTCGGGTCCTGAATTTTTGGGGTCGTTTTGAGGCCCTAAACAATGTTTTTTGGGATTTCCATAGTCAAAGTAATATACTATTTAGATTTGTATGGAATACTGTGTATTCCTCGGATATACCTTTCCAACGGGCTATCGTGCCCCTAAAATGGAGATCGTATGCAAAAGTTACGACCCCTGGAAGTTGATGTACCAACTTACCCTAATGAGGCCCACATGACTCTTGGAGCTTCATTTCCTAAGGTTAGGATTTTGGATGTCTAGGGTTTTGGCATTCATGTTTATTGTAAAAATTATTTCCTAGCCTCATTGTACTCATCTTCTGGCGAATGAGCACAATTGTCACATCTCTTCTCAGAGATAAGTCGCCACCATTCTAGCAAGCTTGTTTTCAATCTTCATTTTATAGTTTCAATGTATTTCTTTATTGAATAGAAGCTAGTTTTACTGTATCTATGTTATTTTTCATTGTGTCTTTGTGTTAGTAATAATAATAATTTGTGTTTATTTCGTTCTTTTCATAAAATCTAGATCAGTGGTGTCAGAGAGGTATGGTCCTTATCCTTCTTAGTGCATGTCCTCGACGAGGTCAGGGTACAAAGAGTTGGTCTTGAGTTTTTTTCTCTTAAGGACAAGAATTGTCACATGCCCAAACGACCTTCCATGGCAGGAGAAAAGAAAGACGATGGGACAATATATCCTTTCAAATTATTTCTCAAGGAATCCCTCACGCAACAGAGGAACGAGATGATGGATAATTTTGCACAAATATTTCGACAGCTACCAACAGGCAACGCATCTTCCTCGAGTAGAGGCATCGCCCCCTTCAAGGTACAAACCAAAATTTATATTCCTATATTTGAAGGTCAGATAGACACAGATGTTGTAGACAAATGGTTGAATCTACTAGAAGGGTATTTTTTGGTCCATAACTTTTTGAATAGAGAAAATATTATTTTTGCGCTCTTCTAAGTCATCCCCCATGTCAAATATTGGTGGGAGACTTTCTGTGAGAAAAAGGAAACATAGGAACCCTCATTATTTGTAGTATCACTCAAATGGGAGTCTTTCAATGATGTTATTAAGAAACAATACTAGTTTGTTGGAAGTTATGATGACATGTATACAAAATGGACCACACTGCGGCAGGAAAGGGACCAAGAAGTGCCAGTGCCAGAGTTTACAAATATCCTCCATACCTTGCACAACAAGTTGGGTATCAAATATTTTGAGCGACATCTAGTGTTCAAGTACAACAGTGGTATGCATAGATACATCCAGGAAAAAATGGATTTTTTGGGCATCTCCTCCTTGGGCGCGGCCTATCGATATGTCGTCAAAATCGAGCAGAAGCTTAAACAAAAGATGTGGTAGTTTAGGGAAACCCCTCACAATAGAAGCAGGGCAAGGGAAACCCCAACCCACAGAACAAAGGGAAGAGCAAATATGGATAGCCTCAATACAACCAGTCTAAGCCACCAAACAAAGAAGGACAATGAAAAGATGAAGAAATATACCGGGAAGTAGTGTGACTTCCATAAGTGCCCATGGAATAACACTATTGTTTGTCACTCAAAGAAGTCATTATTGGTTGAGGTGAAATCCTTTGAATCAGATGCGGGTTCTGACTCTAAGTTGGAACCAAAAAATCAAATATCAATCATAGATGCGAAACCCGGTGCCATCGTTGCTACCACCAATATCCAACCTGGTGAACCTGATGAGCCACAAGAAGGTGAGTGCCTCTTTCATTTATAGATGTGGGTAAAGGCACCCCACTGCACTTCATCATTGATAGCAATAGCCAGAAGAACCTCAACTCAGTAGAGTTCATCAAGCAGCTGACCCTACCAACAACATCACACCCATAGAACTACACCATCAGATGGCTCCACCAAGGAAGCAACCGTTGCATCAACCAACAGTGTCACCAATCCTATGGAATCAAGCCCTTCAAAGATGATGTATTGTGTGATTTTCCTCCCATTGAAGTTTGTGATGTTTTTTTGGGCCAACCTTATTTATGGAAACATCATGATGTCTATGAGTCTATGCATCGCAGTGTTATTATTACTTTGGACAGGAAATTGTACAGGATACCCGAGGTAATCCCACCTAGTACCATTTCCTTGATCTCTGCCAAGCAATGCAGGAAGGTCAACTCTCAAACTAGGAAGTTAGTATTTTTCATGATTCTCTCTCAAAGTGAGAAAAAGATTGCAACCACATCCATGGCCTTCACGACCGACCTATTCACATAGCAGAATCAAGTGGATAAGGTCATGGAAGAATACAAAGACATCTTCTCCTCACCTACTGGGGTGCCTCTGCACTATTAGACCAAGCATTCCATCGATCTGACCCCCAACGCATCGCTAACCAATGGGCCAGTCTATCACCACTATCTGTTATAAAATGAGGAGATTAAGCGTCAGATCCAAGAACTGCTCCACAAGGGGAACATCCGACCCAGCTCATCACCTTGTGGAAACTCAATTGTGCTTGTGCAAAACAAATACAGGACTTGTCGACTATGCATTGATTATCGGGCCCTAATTAAAATCACAGTCAAGAACCAATAACCGATTCCCAAAATCAATGATCTCCTTGATCAATTCAAGGTCTCCAAATACTTCAATAAGATTGATTTGAATTCTCGACACCATCAAGTCCCAATAGAGCAGACAGATGTATGGAAGACTTCCTTCAAATCAAAAGAAGGTCTTTTTGAATGGTTGGTCATGCCCTTTGGATTTAAAAATGACCCAACAACTTTCATGAGGATGATGGATGATATATTGCATCCTTTCAACAATTAATTTGTAGTGTTGTATCTAGATTACATCCTCGTCTATAGAAAGACTTGGGCGGAACACTTGCAGCATATTCAGAAGGTTTTGCACACTCTACGACAACACAAGTTATATGTCAACTTAGAAAATGATCCTTCAGCATGGATAGGGTCCAGTACCTAGGACACATGGTTGATGAGCATGGTGTGCATGTGGATCCAACCAAGATCCAAGTCATCCGTCACTATCCAGCCCCAACCACACTCAATGAGCTTCAGAGCTTCTTAGGCCTTGCCAATTTCTATCTCAGGTTCATGTTGTGATTCTCCCATATAGCATGGGCCCTCAGCGAAATAACCAGGGGTGGTGGTAAGGAAAATTTTCTGTGGGGCCTATCCCAACAACGAGTGTTATATAATTTGAAGCAGTACTTGTTCTCAGGCCCAATTCTTTCATTACCCGACCTACAACAGCCCTTTCATATCAAGACAGATGCTTCAGACTATGTAGTGGGTGTTGTTCTCACGCAACAAGGCCACCCCATGGCCTATCATAGTGAGACAGTATCAGATGTCATTCTTAAGTACCCTACTTATGACAAACAAATGTACTCCATTGTGAAAGACTGACACCAATGGAGGAATTACATTCTCAGTAAGGAGACAGTTATCCACAGTAATCATAAGCCACTGCAGCTCATGCAGACACAAGGAAAATTGCAGAATTACCACCATCAGAAATGGTCTAGATACTTGCAGTAGTTCCACATCAACATCAACTATAAGACATGAAGTACAAACCACTTCATTGATTTCCTAAGTCGACCTCCAGTCGGGACACTCACCACAGTGCTATACTCTTATGGCCACGAGACCTCCGATTGGCCCCACTTATATGAGAAAGATCGTGACTTTGCCACCACCTACCAAATGTTGGTCACAAACACAATTGTCACTAATTTCGGTCTTCAAGACGGGATGTTGTGTCATCTTGGCCATCTCTGCATTCCATCAAGAAAGTGAGCAAATATTATTTGGGAATCCCACTACAGTCGGATGGCAGGACACTTCGGCACAGAAAATATAGTGGTAGTGTTGCAACAACGTTTCTACTGGCCAAAACTTTGATAGGATTTCAGCAAGTATGTCAGGTCTTGCACTACCTGTGCCATTTCCAAACTGACCACTAAGAAACAAGGTAGGTACACCCCTCTTCCTACTCCTGACAAGCCTTGGGAATCTATCTCAATGGACTACATGTCGGGCCTTCCATCCACCAAGCGAGGAAATGACTATGTTTTGTGGTTGTTGATCACTTTTCCAAGATGGCGATTCTAGTCGCCTGCAAGAAGAGTATCACAAAGGAGGTCATTGCCAAGCTCTTATTTGAATGAGTGTTGGTACATTTTTGGATACCAAAAACAATTCTCTTAGATCGGTACAGTCAGTTCCTCAACACATTATGGTCGAGCCTTTGGTCACTACTGGACACCAAGCTCACCAAATACACTTCCTTCCACCCCTAGATAGATGGCCAAACCGAGGTCATCAACCGGATGATCGTGAATATCCTACACATGTACAATTCTAAGCACCACTTCACATGGGATGACAGTCTTCCATATCTTTAGCACAGTTACAACAAAGCCATACATATCTCAATCGGCCACAACCCCTTTCAGTTGGGGTTGGGATTTCAACCATTGGGTCCCATGGATGTTGCACTACCCCTTGAGACCACCCATGAAGACTCGTCCTATGCTCAAACTGAAGCTAAAAAATCCACTCTGTTCATTGAGAGGATCCAGCATCCGCCAACATGTCTAGGATATTTTACAGAAGTCCAATTCCAAGTACAAGCAACACCATGATCAACATCGGGTGCCACACAAGTTTCAGGTGGGAAACAAAGTTTGGCTGCACTTGCAGAAAGAATGCCTTATAGGGCCCCATTGGAATCTTTTTCCACTCCGCTATGGATATTACACCATCACTAAGGCTATGGGAGACAATGATTTTGAGCTCAGCATTCCCCCCTTCCTTGGCTTGCACCCAGTGTTCAATGTACTGAATCTCCTTCAGCCATATTTTCCACCATTATTGGGCACCTCAAAGATAGAAAAACAGTTGACACCAACAGAGATCAACCCTAATTGCATGGAACAGGAATCCACTAATTAGATCATGGACACATAGGTCAAGGGAACTCGCAAGCAGAGGATCCAGCTTTATCGGGTTGTCAAAGCAGGATAGCTCCTGCACCAAGGTAAGTGGCTCACCCAGGGCCTAATTCAGCAAAAGTTTCCTCATATGATGGGGGAACTCAACACAATGAATACCATTTCTTCCTAGGGGGGGATTGATCTAGGTGGATATTGGTGGCCACCCACCTATTCCAACTAGCTCATCTCCACAGTTTTTTAGTTTGGCAGTTTTTTCCTAATTTTCGGGTCCTGAACTTTCGGGGCCATTTTGAGGCCATAAACAATGTTTTTAGGGATATCCACAATCAAACTATGAACAAAAATAGAGATTGATGGAATAATGTGTATTTATCGGATAGACCTTTCCAACGGGCTATCGTGTGCCTAAAACGGAGATCGTATGCAACTGTTACAACCACGGGAAGTTGATGTACCAACTTACCCCAACAGGGCCAACGTGACTCTTAGCGCTTCATCTCCTAGGGTTAGGTTTTTGGATTTCTAGGGTTTTGGAATTCATGTTTATTGTAAAAAGGATTTCAGAGCCTCGTTGTACTCATCTTCTTGCGAACGAGTGCAGTTGTCACATCTCTTCTCAGAGATAAGCCGACACCATTCTAGCAAGCTTGTTTCCAGTCTGCATTTTACAGTTTCAGCATATTTCTTTATTGAATAGAAGCAAGTTTTACTTTATCTTTGTTATTGTTCATTGTGTCTTTGTGTTAGTAATAATAATAATCTGTGTTCATTTCATTTTTCTCATAAAATCTAGATCAGATGTGTATCAAAGATTACAGTTCTATAAAGAGATAATCTTTAGTGTTCAAAGGCTTGCTTTAATATCACAAAATGACCCCAAATGTTGTAGTGTGGGGTGGGAGTTGCATGTTTTTTTTAGTCCAATTCAACCTTGTTTTTCAATGATTAGCTACAAATCTCTCTTTCTTATCAAATTTTGTATTCTTAATGCCTTGGCTAGGTACTTATGTTGTGTTGAGCACACACTTATACTAAGAGGGGGGGGTGAATGAGTATAAGACAATTTATTACTTTTTCAAATATTCATCAACCATATGAAAATAATCACATTGCGGAACATGGAACACAAGATTTACTTTGAATACCTTTTGGGATAAAACCACAAAACTTCTCTTTATAATTCTTTGTAGGCACCAACCTA
>ML799313.1:836001-846471 GCA_009831015.1 Picea engelmannii
TAGGGAGAGGATCACAAGCTCATGAACATACAAGTTCTCATGCCAAAGACTTGTGCCATTTTCTTTGTACAGAGTTTTATTTCATATATATGAAAGAGCTCGTTTGTATGAGTTAGAAATTGGTGGATTTTTACATAGAAAAGTACCCATGTTTATGCAAGAGGGTTATTTTTCGTTTATGTAATTATTAAGGGAACTTTTGTAAAGTTGCTATATGTATTTGTATAGAGATTTTGAATATGAACAAAGCTCGTTTATACAAGTTCGCAGTGGAAACTTGATGCATAGAAATTCCTGGTTCTTGATTATTTCATTCAAGTGGGTTTTCGTTTATGTATTATTTATGTGAAATCTTGTAAAGATAAGTCTTGCAGGATTTTTGCTAAGAACTCAAAGCAAGTTCGTTTTGGTAATATGAGTTAATTTACAGGCATTTTGAGTGTATGGATAAGACATTCACATGACATGTTGCAAATAGGTCAAATTGGTCCTTTAAATTCCTGAATCTGGTTGGATGTGTATGTGTATTGACAGCTAAGGATTCTTGGGATGAATTAGTATCATAGTTTGATGACATTTTTAGATCAAGTTGTTTTCAGAACTCGTTTGGTATTTTCAGATCATGTGGTATCAGAGCATGGATTTGACAAGTGTTTGCAAGTGAATGCTTACAAGAGCCAGATTCAAGCTTGGTAAAGGATCAGTTGAAGAGTACATTCCTAAGATTGGTTTGAGGCATGCATTTCAGAAGAAAGAAATGGATTCAACAAAAGACAGGTATTCTTCTAATCCAAATCCTTTCGGTACTGAAAAGGCATTTTTTTCTGCGTTCATGGCAATGAAGACCATTGCGGAAGAATAGTACGAGGATCAAAAGAAGGCCAAGGAAACCGGTGGTAAAGGCAAAGGAAAGCCACATAACTTTGAGAAGCAGTCGAAGAATCCTACATGTTCTCACTGCGAAAAGAAAGGGCATGATGAGAAGCATTGTTGGAAGTTGCATCCAAAATTCAAGCCAAAGTGGGCTCAACCTAGGAAGGGTAAAAACAATACTATGACCATGGTTCAGGATCTTGGATCAAATTCTAAGGATGAAACTACGATTACAACTATGGGCATCAAAGGTGCATCTTCCATTGTTGATTCACAGGGTTCTTCTATAAAGTCTAATGTAATCTCTGATGGAAGGAAAAGAAATGACATGTTTCATTTACAAGTTATCTCAAAGCTCATTAAGATTGATTCACTTGTTGATAGTGGATCACAAGTGAATCTTGTTTCAAAGCGAGTTGTTCAGAAGTTGGGATTAGAAACTAGGATTCATATGAGACTGTATCCTTTTGGGATGGATTTGTGATAATGCTCAGGTACAGGTAACTAAGCAATGCAACTTACGGTTCACAATCACATTCAGTTTCATTGATGAGGTAGAGTTAGACGTGGTTCCACTTGACAGTTGCGGGATGATTTTGGGAAGTCCATACTTGTATGACAGGAAGGCCATTTTCTACAGGGAACAAAATAAGTATCATCTTTTCAAGAATGACATTGAGTTCATTGTGAGAGATCATCGGATAAAGATGAATTCGACAGTTGTCACTAAAAGGCACATGCTAGTTAATGCTAGTATCCATGATCTAGACTTACAGACTACGATTGAAAGTAGAAAAGGTCTTTTGGTTGATTTTGTTCTTGTTAAGAAGGGAAAATATGTTGATGGTTCATTCTCTTTCGCATCTGTATATTCAATTTTGTTGTTCAGTTTATTACTAGTTAGCGGAGTATGGTTAGCTACTGCAACAATGAATGGCAGAGTTTGTGAATTTAAGGGAATAGTTAACTTGGTCAATAGTATCATTTATGTCTTCATTATGGTTGTGATGAGTCAGGTGCTTGTTATCCAAGCAGGAAAGATGAATGATATTGGACAAGTGAGGTGAAAAGCATTCTCACTTCAGTTCTAAATGATCCATACTTTTGGAGGACCAAAGTCTTTTAGTGGGGAGTTGTGATCCAGGTGGATCGAAGGAATGCTCGCAAAGGTCAACGAGGATCTGGAATGCTCAAGGAGGTCCTATGGGATCCAGAAAGGCTCAAACTTTTACCATCACAAATGCTCTTGAAAATGCCATTATTGTGTATAGTTCATCGCCAAATTTCTAACAGTGCGAATGACACTTCAATCCAACATCGTATGCAAAAGTTATACGTGGTCAAAGTTCAGGTCAAACTTGGGAAAAAGTCAAAGTCAAAGGTGACATATGTCACCACTACAAGGGTGACACGTGGAATGACCTACAAAGACACGTGGAATCAAGCTTTAAGTTGACTGTGCAGGGTACCAGATGATGTGGTCCAACAGTAAGATGACAAGTGGCATTAATGATTTTTAACAAGTGGCAAGGTTTCACCAATGAGAGGTTGCCACGTGGCAGCCTCCCATTGGGGAGTTGTGGATGGATTTGTTTAAACTTATTGTTAGAACCGAAGAGAATCGAACATGGGTATCTCGCGCAACAAGCAACAAACTTGCCAACATGCCATCATATGCACCTTAACCTACATATAGAAAATATTTATTATATTGTTGAAGATTGTTATATTCGGTGGGGAAAAGGGTTGAGGGATTAACCCTCGACCCGTGGTTCTATTGCATGTGCGGGGACCAAGCCCTATATTCACGTGCTAGCTCAACCAACATATAAATATATGTTATATTGTTGTTATAACAATATAACAACCACTTATCAAACATGTGCACTATCTGAAGTTTTCCACGGGACTTATAATAAATGGGTTTTTGTTATATATTTATTATTTGTTATGAAAAAAAAACCCATTAATAAATATATTTTAATAATGTTGTAACAAAAGCCAAGAATAAAGGGAATTGGTTGGGATTCGATCCCCCAACCTCTCTTATATAAAGGAGCACCCTCACCACTACACCACAACAAGTTTTGGTGTCTAATAGCCTTGTGCTATTACTTCTATACAGAGTTTTATATATATATAAGCTCATTTGTATAAGCTAAGGAGGAGGAGACATCACAAGTTCATGACAAGTTTTTGTGTCAAAAAGCCTTGTTCTATTCCTTTTGTACAGAGCTTTATGTGTATAAAAAGCTCCTTTGTATAAGTTAGGGAGAGGAACACAAGCTCATGAAGATACAAGTTCTCATGCCGAAGACTTGTGCCATTTTCTTTGTACATAGTTGTATTTCATGTATAGGAAAGAGCTCGTTTGTATGAGTTAGAAATTGGTGGATTTTTACATAGAAAAGAACCCATGTTTATGCAAGAGGGTTATTTTTCGTTTATGTAATTACTAAGCGAACTTTTGTAAAGTTGGTATATGTATGTGTATAGAGCTTTGGAATATGAACAAAGCTCGTTTATACAAGTTTGCAGCGGAAGCTTGATGCATATAAATTCCTGGTTCTTGATTATTTCATTCAAGTGGGTTTTCGTTTATGTATTATTTATATCTTTGTGAAAGCTTGTAAAGATAAGTCTTGCAGGATTTTTTCCAAGAACTCAAAGCAAGTTAATTTTGGTAATATGAGTTAATTTACTGGCATTTTGAGTTTATGGATAAGACATTCACATGACATGTTGCAAATAGGTCAAATTGGTCCTTTAAATTCCCAAATCTGGTCGGATTTGTATGTGTTTTGACATCTAAGGATTTTTGGGCTGAATTAGTATCAGAGTTTGATGACATTTTTAGATCAAGATGTTTTTAGAACTCATTTGGTATTTTCAGATCATGTGGTATCAGAGCACGGTTTTGAAAAGTGTTTGCAAGTGAATGCTTACAAGAGCCAAATTCAAGCTTGGTAAAGGATCAGTTGAAGAGTACATTCTTGAGATTGGTTTGAGGCGTGCATTTCAGAAGCAAGAAATGGATTCAACAAAAGATGGGGATTATTCTAATCCAAATCCTTTCGGTACTAAAGAGGCATTATTTTTTGCATTCATGGCAATGAAGACCATGGTGGAAGAATTGTACGAGGATCAAAACAAGGCCAAGGAAATTGGTGGTAAAGTCAAAGGAAAGCCACATAAATTCAAGAAGCAATTGAAGAATCCTACATGTTCTCACTGCTATAAGAAAGGGCATGATGAGAAGCATTGTTAGAAGTTGCATCCAAAATTGAAGCCAAAGTGGGCTCAGTCTAGGAAGGGTAAAAAGAAGACTACGACCATGGTTCAGGATCTTGGATCATATTTTGAGGATGAAACTATGATTACAACTATGGGAATCAAAGGTACATCTTCTATTGTTGATTCACAGGTTTCTTTTGCAAAGTCTAATGTAATCCCCGATGGAAGGTAAAGAAATGACTTGTTTCATTTACAATTTATCTCAAAGCACATTAAGATTGATACACTTGTTGATAGTGGATCACAAGTGAATCTTATTTAAGAGCAAGTTGTTCAGAAGTTGGGATTTGAAACTAGGCTTCATCCGAGACCGTATCCTTTGGGATGGAATTGTGATAATGTTGAGGTACAAGTAACTAAGCAATGCAAGTTACGGTTCACGATGACATCTAGTTTCATTGATGAGGTAGAGTTAGATGTGGTTCCACTTGACAGTTGCGAGATGGTTTTGGGAAGTCCATACTTGTATGACAAGAAGGCCATTTTCTACAAGGAACAGAATAAGTATCATCTTTTCAAGAATGACATTGAGTTCATCAGATAAAAATGAATTTGATAGTTGTCACTACAGGGCATATGTTAATTAATGCTAGTATCCAAGATCCAGATTTGCAGCCTACGGTTGAAAGAAGAACAGGTGCTTTGGTTGATGTTGTGCTTGTTAAGAAGGGAAAATATGTTGATAGCTCATTCTCTTTCACATCTGTATATTCAGTTTTGGTGTTTAGTTTATTACTATTCAATGGAGTATGGTTAGTTACTGCAACAATGAATGGTGGAGTTTGTGAATTTAAGGGAATGGTTAACTTGGTCAGCAATATTGTTTCAGTCTTCATTATGGTTGTGATGAGTCGGGTGCTCGTTATCCAAGTAGGAAAGATGAGTGATATTGGACAAGTGAGGTGAAAAGCATTCTCACTTCATTTCTGAATGATCCATACTTTTGGAGGACCAAAAGTCCTTCAGTGGGGAGGTGTGATCCAAGAGGATCTAAGGAACACTCACAAATGTCCAAGAGGATCTGGAATGCTCACAGAAGTCCTAGGGGATCCAGAAAAGATAAAAAATTGACCATCAAAAATGCTCTTGAAAATTCCATCATTGCATAGAGCTCGTCACCAAATTTCCAATGGTGTGAACGACACCTCAATCTAGCATCGTATGAAAACGTTATACATGATCAAAGTTCAGGTCAAACTTGGGAAAAAGTCAAATTCAAAGGTGACACATGGCACGACCTACAGAGACACATGGCATCGAGCTGGCAGCTAACTGTGGAGGGTACCAGATGACGTGGTCCAATAGTAAGATGACAAGTGGAATTAATCATCATTTAACACGTGGAAAGGTTTCACCAATGAGAGGTTTCCACGTGGAAGCCTCCCATTGGCCAGTTATGGATGGAGTTGTTTAAAATTATTGTTGGAACCGAAGGGAATCGAACACGGGTCTCTTGCGCGACAAGCAACAAACTTACCAACGCGCCATAACATGCATTGTAATCTAGATATAGCAAATATTTATTATATTGTTGAAGATTGTTATATTCGGTGGGAAAAAGGGTTGAGGGCTTAGCTCTCAACCCGTGGTTCTATTGCATGTGCAGGGACCAAGCCCTAGATTTGTGCATGAGCTCAACACAACAATATACAACCACTTATCAAACATGCGCTCTATCCCAAGTTTTCCACGGGACTTATAACAAATGGGTTTTTTCTATATATTTATTATTTTTTATAACAAAAAAACCCATTAATAAATATATTTTAATATTGTTGTAACAAAAGCCAAGAATAAGAGTAACAACATGAGTAACAAGTGGTTGGTCCAACTCAAAATCGCGACCAATGATTTGGCTCCGCCAAGGGTTTTGGTTTCAGGGCCATAGCCACCATGAGTGCGCCTGGGGGCAGGGAATCGGCTCCCCCCCTCCTTCCTTGATCGATGATGCCTTCAGGAAACTCGTCAACGCCCAAGGTAAGAAACCTTCTCAGTCTGTTATCCCAAAATTCATCAAGAAACTTGACACAATCCTAGAAATAGCTTTATCGGAAGACCAACCCATCAAGATTGCCCTGGCTTTGGCTGATAGGGGCTTAGTCGACCAATTTATGGGGTTATGGCCTTCGGCAAAGACAATGAACGACTGGATCCAGCGAAACTGGAGGCCCCAATTGCAACAAAGCGTAACCTGCTACCCCGTGGGAAAGGGCTTCTTTATATTTGAGTTCATTTCGAAAGAAGATCATGATCTGATATTCAGGAGCGGGCCCTATTTCATGGGCACCCAAGGCCTATATCTAAATAGATGGACGCCCGACTTTGACCCTATTGTTGATGTTCTAAAAGAGGTCTCGGTCTAAGTTCGCCTCCCAAATCTACCGGTCCACTGCTGGAGCTTCCAATCCCTGCAACTGATCGAAAATGGGCTCGAGAGGTTCATCAATAAAGTCGACAACAAAGGACATTACACCTGTGCCAGAATATGTGTAGAAGTCGATCTCGAAGCTAGGCTCCCAGAAGCGGTAAAACTCACTGTAGGAACCTGGCATCATTATCAAAAACTAGATTATGAACACATGTCGTTCAAGTGTAGGAACTTCCACGAACATGGCCACTTCCAGAGGAACTGTCCTAAAACTCATCCTTTGGCGAAAGAAGACGGGGAAGGTTGGCAGAAGGTAAAGAAGGGAAAGGCAGCAAATACAAAAGGAAAAAAATCTCAATATCCAGAAAAGAAAAACCTTTCAAGACCAGAAGTCAATGAAGGACCAGCAAAATCAACCAAAGTAACAGAGCCTCAACTCCATGACCCTTCGACATCTGAAATCCCTGAACCGAATCCAGAACCAACAATTTCAAAAAACCCTGATAAATCACAGGATGAACACATCAGTCTGATCATGGAATCTGGAGGAGAATCGGATGGAGGAACTTCTGAATCAAGTAGCTCTCATGGAACTAAAGAAAGGCCATCGAGAGGAAGGAAACCTGAGAAAAATAAAATAGAAGAACAATCCTACTGGGACGTAGTGCAAGGATCCCAACACACCATTCCTGAAATGATGAGCACTAGATCCACAAGGAAACAAGGAAAGGCCTCGAAAGGAGCCACCACCCTCCAAATCGTCAAGTAATGTAGTACATCTCCTAGAATTGTAGGGGTCTCAGAAGAAAATTAAAAAAATATGCCCTGAGAGATATAGTCCGAATGACAAAACCCGAGATTCTCCTAATCCAGGAGACTACACTGGAGGAAGATGACCTCCTCCGAGCAAGATATTCATTATGGAAAAAAGGACCTGGAAAAGTTGTAAGTGCAAGAGGAGCCTCAGGAGGTATATCCACCTTCTGGGACAACTCTAAACTAGATTTGATTGATGAAGAAAGAAATACTCACTGGATCTATACCAAACTGCTTCATAAAGAATCAGGACATCAGGTAAGTCTGTTTAACCTCTACGTCCCAATTCTTATGTCAGAAAATAATACATGTTGGGACTCTCTAAAGATTTTTCTTAATGCACATAACACTGAAAATTTAATAATCACCGGAGACCTCAATGTGACCCTCTCATCCACGGAAAAAAAAGGGGGCTCACCGGTACGTGATCCAGCAAGAGAATGGGTGGAAGATATTATGATTGATTGGGATCTGGAAGATGTCAAGCCAGATCGGGGAAAATATACTTGGTCCAACAAACGGGTTGGCCCAGGACATATTCCAGCCCGACTAGATAGATTCCTGGTCCAATCCTCCTTCCTGACTTTCGGTCTCATGGCAAGATCAAAAATCCTTCTGAATTACACCTCTGATCATAAACCCCTCCTCCTTTCTCTCAACCCTAGGGAAAATTTGGGCCCTATCCCTTTCCATTTTAGCCCCCTCTAGACAAAACAAGAAGGATTCCAGGAATTCGTCTCTGAATCATGGGCCCTATCCTTCCTAGCTTTAATTCCCAAAGAGAAAGGAGCCAATAACTTCAATAGAACCCGGCCCATATCCTTGTGCAATACAAGGTACAAGATCATCACTAAAATAATTGCTAACATGCTCAAGAATCTGCTCCCTGGAATTCTTCCGGAAAATCAAGGAGGCTTCATAAAAGGAAGCCATATCCTGGACAATATCATCCTTGTCCAAGAGGCCATTCACTCCAACTGCCAGAGGAAAGAGAAAGGTATGATTGTTAAACTATATCTAGCAAAGGCATTTGATAAAGTACGTCTCGATTTTCTTTTTGCAGTCATAGACAAGCTTGGATTTGGGGAAAACTTCACAAATTGGGTCAAATCTTGTGTCTCTCACCCCTAGATCGCCCCACTGGTCAATGTACAGCCCATATAATTCTTTCAAGCCTCAAGGGAATTAAGGCAAGGCTGCCCCATGTCTATACTGCTTTACGCCATCCAGGCGTCAATTCTCAGCTTCCAATTAGACAATTGCCTCCAAAATCGGTCCCTTTCAAGAATAAAAATGGCCCAAAACATCAAACATATTAACCACACTCAGTTCGTCGATGATACCTTGTTACTTGGCAGAGCCAACGCCAACCCATCTAGGTGCTTAAAATCTGAGCTCGATAAGTAAAAGGATGCCTCAGGCAGTGAAATCAGTCTGCACAAAAGAAAGATTTTTGGGTGGAATTGCACGGCTAGGGAAACCACGGAGATTTCCATAATTCTCGGAATTAATGGTACAATTACTTGGGACTCTTTCAAGTACCTGGGAGTCCCCCTATTCAAAACATCCTCAAGAGTAAGCCACTGCCTGCCCCTTCTGGAAAAATTGAAGCTCAGAATTCAAACCTGGGGGTAAAACTGGATAAATCGGGTTGGGAAAGTCGTTCTGATAAAGTCTATCCTAACTAGCCTCCCTCTTTTCCAGAACTCAATCCTACTGGCCCCTAAAACAATTAATCTCAAAATCGATCAAATGATGAGGCATTTCCTCTGGGAAGGAGGCAGGAACAACGAAAGAAAACTACATCTTATCAACTAGGACAAGATCAAAAAGCCTCTGTTGGAAGGCGGCCTGCAAATCCGAGACGTGGCCACCCAAAACCTTGCAATGGGGGCCAAAATTCAGTGGCTCTTAGTGTCGGGTAAAAAAACATGGAGTAAAAGAACTCTCTGCAAAAAGTACTTCTCAGGGAAAAGAAACAGATGCCTGGAATGGGCCCCCAAAGTTCTGAAAGGATCATCGGTTTTCTCTCTCCTCCTGAGAGCTCTAGAACACCTGAAAGCAAATCTTCACTGGATCCCTGGCAATGGAAAGAAGATTAATATTTGGGAGGATCTTTTCCTCAGTTCCAAACCCATAAACGAATCGAAGGGCATGGAAAATATCAAAATCTGGCTTCAGAAGAACAACTGCAAAACCCTTTGGGACATCTCGGAATGGGAGGAAGGGGATAACTCTCCCTGGAAAAAATGGAATATAGGAGACTACCCCAACTATCTCGAGGCAGAATCCAAGGTCCTACTAGAAGAGTTCCAAGGAAAGTCCCCTTACAAGAGCTCGATAAAAGACTCTCGAGGTTGGGGGGACTCTACGGGAAAATACACTACAGAAGTTGGTTACAAAGTTATTCAAGCAATTCCTCATGTTCCTCCTGACCCCTCTCCCTAGAAAACTATATGGAATTTCCCCTCTATCCCCAAGATTCATATGTTTAGCTAGACCTTAACCCACAAAATCCCCCTCACCAGTGAAAATCTAAAGAATAAAGGCTGGGAAGGACCCTCCTGTTGTCCTCTCTGTAAGGATGTCGAAGAAACCACAGACCATCTCTTCATTGAGTGCGTGTATACTGTTGGATTAGTGAGAGGGGGGGTGAATCAGTAATAGCATAATTATAATCCTTTTTCTTCAAATGTTATATCAATTTAGAATTAGTATCCAATAATGAGCAGTAAGAAATAAACAATCACACATATACATAGTACACCAGTGTTTTTTGTGGAAACCCAAATCGGGAGAAAACCACAAAATGTTTTTTCTTATATGTCTTGAAGAATTACATTCATTGGAAGCACCAAATTCCTTTGTTTTCCAGCTGCAACTAGAAGGAGGCTCCAACCCCCTAGTTTCTCAGGCTACAACCTGAGGGAAGCTCCAACTCCCCAATTCTCTGGCTATAACTAGAAGGAGGCTACGACCCCCAATGTTCTCCGGCTACAACCGGAAGGTGGCTACAACCACATGTCCTTGCCCCGTCCTGCCACCCTGAAGTAGAAGTAGAATGATGGAACCACTGTCACACTATCACTATGAGATATACCACTATAAACCTGTACCAA
>ML799313.1:852902-864617 GCA_009831015.1 Picea engelmannii
ACTCTTTGCAGTTACATTATTTCAACACTCCCCCTTAACAAGAAGGGTATTCTTCAACAACATCAGGCGAGAGAGGTCTGCATCATCAGTGGCATCAGGAGGATAGTATCGTCAATATCATCTTGGAACATTGGTTGGCATATTTACGAGTCATCGGAAGTTTTCTTCATCGGCAGTATCGTCATTATCGAAAGAATGCTATCATCATCTGCATCAATATGTATCAGTAAAAATGATACCTCATCACAGCACTAGGCTGGCACATCACAGTACTACACTGGCTCAATTTCACAGCTGATAAGTCGGTAGCTCAGTGTCAGTCACATCTTGCTTTACATCTAACAACAAGGTCAGAAGCAAGGAATCATCTTGCTTTACGTCTAACAACTAGGTCAGAATCAAGGAACACATCATCATCTTGCTTTACGTCTAACAACGAGGTCAGAAGCAAGGAATCATCTTGCTTTACGTCTAACAACTAGTTCAGAAGCACGGAATACACACAGCGTCTTGCTTTACGTCTAACAGCGAGGTCAGAAGCATTGACTCATCTTGCTTTACGTCTAATAGGGAGGTCAGACGCAAGGAACACACAACGTCTTGCTTTACTTCTAACAGCGAGGTCAGAAGCAATGACTCATCTTTCTTTACGTCTAACAGCGAGGTTAGAAGCAAGGAACACACAACATCTTACTTTACGTCTAACAGTGAGGTCAGAAGCAATGACTCATCTTGCTTTACGTCTAACAGCGAGGTCAGAAGAAAGGAATATATATATACTCCCCCTTTCATGGAGGGTCCTTTCGGACTATACCAAGCTTATCTCGAAAGTGTTTAAACTTTACATGAGATAGAGGTTTGGTCAACACATCAGCAACCTCTTCATCCGTGCTAATGTACTGGAGCTTCAAGGTTCCTCTTTGTACCATGTCGTGGATGAAATGATAGAGAATATCTATGTGTTTCGACCTGTCCTGGAATACAATATTCTCTTTCATCTTTATGCAGCTTTAGTTGTCACATAGAATCACGGTTGCTCTCATCTCCAAGTCAAATAGGCCAGTCATCAACTTTCGAAGCCATATAGCTTCGCAACTAGCAGAACATGCGACAATGTACTCTGCTTCCGCTGTGTTGAGAGCAATACTGGATTGCTTCCTACTCTGCCATGAGATCATGGCTAATCCAAACTGAAACAGCATCCGGAAGTGCTTTTTCTGTCAGCAATGCTTCCTGCCCAATCTGCATCAGTTAATCCACTCAATGTGAAGTAATGATCTCCATCATAGCTGAGACCATAATCCATTGTACCTTTAAGGTACCTCATCACATGTTTTGCAGCCACTAGGTGAACACATCTGGGCTCTACCAGAAACTGACTCAAGGTTTTCACTGCAAAACAAATGTCTGGTCTAGTGTTCGTCAGGTACATCAATGATCCAATAATATGTCTGTATAGTGTGGCATCTATCAAGTTTGACGAAGTATCGACCAGCAGCTTCAGCTTTGTTTCCATGGGTGTATTCATGGACTTACATTCTAGCATGACGAATCTCTTTAAGATTTCGACTGTGTACTTTCCTTGGTTAAGGAAGATCCTTTCTGGACTCTGCCATACCTCAAGGCCTAAGAAGTAATGCATTAGGCCAAGGTCTTTCATTTCAAATTCTTCAGCAAGTCTCTTTTTACATTCAGCGATGAGCTTTTCTTCTCCAGTTAAGAATAAGTCATCCACATACAGTAGTAATATTACTGGTTCATTATCCATAATTTTGAAGTAGAGATTTGAGTATGCTTTACTCTTGGTAAAGCCTAGGCTCGTCAAGAAACTGTCTATATGGCCATACCAAGCTCTAGGGGCTTGCTTCAATCCGTATAAGGATTTCTTTAATCTGCTTACATGATACTTCCTGTCTTCAACCTCAAATCCTTGGGGTTGCTCTATATACACTTCCTCTTCGATAGCACCATTCAGGAAAGTTGTCTTCACATCCATCTGGTGCAACTTCAATTTCATCTTAGCTGCAAGAGCTATGATGGTCCTGATCGAAGTGTATCTGGCCACAGGAGCGAATGTCTCTTCATAGTCAATGCCTTCCTTCTAGGAAAAGCCACGAGCGACAAATCTTTCTTTATATTTCTCAATACTTCGATCAGTAGCATGTTTTATTTTGAAGAACTATTTGGATGATACCACATCCTTACTTTTTGGTCTGGGAACTATTTCTCATACATCATTTTTTATTATGGATTGGTATTCCTCTGTCATGGCATCTGCCCATTCCTTCTTTTGAATGGCTTCTTCAAAGCATGTAGGTTCTTCATCAAGTAGATTTCACATCAAAGCCGTGTAACTGGAGAATGTCTTTGGTCTTTTCACCTGTCTCGCGGTTCCTTCTGGAACACCATACTTCTCTCCATCTTGAATAAGCTCTCTTGCCCAAGCAGGATTTCTTTTATGGGAGAAGGTCATTTGAGGAGGTTCTTGAACTTTTGTTATATCATGATCTTCAAGAGTCTCCTTATCAGGGGAAGTTACGACTTCCCTTACAGATTCTGCAGTTCTAGGAACTTCCCTCATGGATTCTACAATCCTGGGATTTACAGGTTCCTCTTCATATATTTCTTCAAGCTGGCATCTTCTTGATTTCTTAAGTGCTTCTTCTTCATCAAAGGTCACGTCCCTACTGATTTCAATATGGTGGTGACCAGGTATGTAGATTCTGAAGGCCTTGGAGACCTTACAGTATCCCACAAATATTCCCTTCTTTCCGGAGGGTTCCAGCTTGTTTCTTTTCTCTTTTGGTATATGAATAAACACTGTTCAGCCAAATATTTTGAGATAGCTTACCTCTGGCTTATTTCCGGTGAAAATTTCTTCCGGGGTCTTGAACCCAAGTGCGTTATGGGATAATTTTTTCTACACATAAACAGCTGCCATTGCTACTTCTACCCATAAGCACATAGGAATATCTTGATCATGAATCATGGTCTTTACAGCTTCCATAATTGTTCTATTCTTCCTTTCAGCTACACCGTTTTTTTGAGGATTATAGGGAGTAGTGAGTTCCTTCTTGATCCCAACATCTCTGCAGAAGTTCACGAACTCCTTTGAGGTATATTCTCCTCCATTATCTGACCTGAGTATCTTAATCTTTCTTTTAGAAAGATTTTCTATCAAAGCTTTGAATTCCTTGAATTTACTGAATACTTCATCTTTAGATTTCAAGAAATATATCCAGGTCTTGCGAGAATAGTCATCAATAAATGATACATAGTATACATACCCACTAATGGAAGATGATGGCATTGGGCCACACACGTCTGAATTAATGAGTTCCAATACTCCTTCTGCTTTGCTATCCCTCTTTGGAAAAGGGTTCTTGATATTCTTCCCTTGCGCACATCCATTGCATATGCCTTCTTGATCAAACTTGAGTTCTGGTAAACCTATGACAGCTTTGCATATGTATGGTAGTGCCTTGTAGTTGATGTGGGCTAGTATTCTATGCCAAATTTCACATGAGTTTTCGATGGCATAGGTCATGGCGGTTTTTGGGTGACCCTTCAGCTTATATAAGCCATTTTCTTCATTTCCGATGATGATTGTTTCATTTAAGGTTTCTCCCTTAGCCCACATAATAAATTCTCCATCTATGAAGGCAACTCTATAGCCTTTCTTGTCTAAAGTTGATATGGAGAGTAAGTTCTTCTTTAAGCCCGGTACATAGAGTACGTCCTTCATTGTTATTGAGTTTTCTGAATCTAGCTTATAGTTTGATTCTCCCACTCCCTTGATGGGATATTGATAATCATCTCCAAGAGTCACTTTCTGAGGAAACTTCATTTCTGAAATACAAGAGAGTGTATTTTTCTTACCCGTCATGTGTTTTGATGCACCGCTATCAATGAGCCATGTGTCCTCTCCAGGTGATACAGATCCTAAGAGAGCTGAGATCAAGACATGGTCCTTAATCATCTTCATAGGTGGTTCTTCATCTTTGACTATGTGGGCATGTTGCCTTTTGTGCTTCCTCTTGTATTCTTCTCTTCTGACTAGACACGAATTCACCTTGTGTCCCATCTTATCACAATGATAGCATTATATAGATGAGAGATCTCGTCCCTTGCGCTGTCCTTTCTTCTGAAAATTTCTTGGATGAGATTCTTGGTTGTTGAATTTGTTTGATGGTTGAGGCTCTCTATGAGTTTCCCTTTTGAAGTAGGGTTTCTTCCTTCCTCCTTTTGCATGGGTAGCTAAGGCTTGATCATCATCCCTTGCTAGTAATGCTTCACTGTTGGTTACCCTTGTCTCTTCTTGGATGCATTCTTCCCATAGGCTCTCAAATTGTAGCTTCTCCTTTCTGGCACATATCGTCTGGATGAAAGCATCCCAAGGTATTGTGAGACCATTTAGGGTCGTCATTATGAATTCATCTTCATCGATGGTGTCTCCAATCGCTTTTAACTGTTCTTTAATTTCTGAGATTCGGGAGAAATATTCTTGAATCATTTATCCTTTCTACATCTTGGTATTCTTCAATTGAGATCTTAGATTCATCTTTTGGTTGATGTTCTTTCCTTCATATAGTTTGCTTAGAGAGTCAAACATCTCCTTTAGAGTTTTCTTGGACGATACATACGGGATCAGGTGGTCTTTGATTGAATCTGCAATGATTCTTTGAGCCATGATTGAGTCCTTCTTATGCTTTTCTTTCTCTATGGCATCTTCAGGTTCCTCCACTTCTTCTTTGATAAATTTTGCTAGGTCATTCTCTGCAAGGATCAGACCGATCATATACTTCCAGGCACGGAAGTTGTCTATGCCTTATAGTTTCTCAACAAGCTTTGTGCTTGCAGACATCTTGTACTTGAGGCTACGAAAAATGACCAAAAATGAAAATGATTAAAATCAAATTTTGACCTTACCATGAGGTGCGCTTGGCTGAGGCGAGTAGCCTGGTGTACTTGGATCTGAGAAAATCCAATTTTTACCCCTTCAAATCTAATCTGTGGATTTCTGGACTAGTGCTTCTGGTACTAGTTTTCTGGTACTTCTGGTATTTTTGTGAAACTAGGGTTTCACTTTCCGGGAGATCCAGCCACTGAAAAGGTGCGCTCTAAGTGCCAAAATGATCCTTGGGGGAGGGCGAAACTTTCTAGGTATTTTTGGAGCTTAAAAGCTTCACTTTTGAAAAACCCTAATTTGCAGGTACTGCAACAGTGACGTTTTTCTCTTGTGAAATATGTTTCCTTCAGGTTGGCTCTGATACCATGTTAATGTTTATGCCATTATTATAGTTCTTTGCATTTCAATAAATAAGAGAAACATAAGAACAAGATCACTGAGAAATACACATTCACAAGAGACACAACCTTTATCCTGGGAAACCCTCTAAGGGAAGAAAACCCAGCAAAAACTTCCTTATCACAAATTGTCAATACAATGTTCAAGAGATAACTCAAACCAATATAGATAGTCCTCTCCAAAAGATGTGCCACTCTTCTCCCTCTCTCCAATTGGTAAGTTGCAGCTTGCCTCTTAAGAATGAGCAAGTGAGTTGTGTGTTAAAGTGAGATGCTAGCCTCTCTATATATACAAGACAAGCATGTATGAAGGGTTTTCACTGGCAGGGCCGACCTCTCACTCTGGGTGGGTAAACCCACCTTTAATTTATTTCTAGGTCTCAATAATAATTGTTGGGGCCGACTTCTTATTCTGCCTATTACAATTTTTTGTTGACCAATCCGCAAAAGGGGATTTGGTCCTAATACAATTACCGACATGATTAATCCACAATGGGGATTAATCCTATGAATAAAATAACAATAATAATAATAATACTCTTTGCAATTACATTATTTCAACATTAATGAATGGAGACCTTTGACAATTTATGATATCATCTAAGAGTTCAGTATTGTTTTCAAGATTCAATCTTATATTCAACTTAACAGTTGTTTTCTTCAATTCCTTCCTTAAGGAAACAATTTCATATTCTAGCTCTTCGCAATTTTCTTCCTTTTTCTCCAGTTGGATTATCACCCATTCTTCCATCCTTATTTCTTCTTATAATTGAACCTTTATATTCATGATGGTATTTTCTGTTTCTTCAAGGATTTGTGACATTTTGGATTTTGACTCACAATCCTCTTCTTCATATTTTTGAACTTGCTCCTTTTGTTTCAAATTATTTTTCCTAAGCTTCTTTATTTCGCATAAGGCACAAATGATTTCTTCTTCAAGATTCACTTCCCAATCTATTTAGGATTTTTCCTCTTCTTCCAAGTCCATCATTTATGTTCCTTTGTCTTGACCAATCTTTGTTTTGATTTCCATAAAGAGAGTTTCTTCTATATCACTATAGAAACAGCTTTCATTGCTTTCTTCAGATGAGTGAATAACCCCTTTTGAGTAGAGATTCTTATTTTTCTTATAAGAGTTCTTCTTATTTTCATGTTTTTCATGTTTGTGGTTCTTTTTGTGTTGATGATGTTTTCTCCCTTTCTTTACATTATGTTCTTCTTCATCATCACTATTTTCATCCTTTGCATATGGACACATTTCAGCAAAATGTCATACTTTTCCACAATTGAATCATTTAAAGGGAAGCTTACCTTTATATTTTTTGGATCCTTTCTTGAGTTTCCTCCCAAAATAGGATTCCATTGCATCTGATTCATTGTCGGAGCTATCACTTGATTCATTCTCTCCATTCTTTGTCTTCTTTGATGCTTTGAAGGATGCTTCTTTCTTTGAAGTATTTTCTTTATCTATCCTCATTTCATATGCCACAAGGATCTCATGCAATTCATCCATTGTTAATGAATCAAGATCCTTCATTCCTTCAATGGAGGAAAATTTGGCATCAAATCTTAAGGGGAATGAACTTAACACATTTTGTACAATCATCGGTTCTTCAACCTTTTCACCAAGTCCTATGATGGTGTTGACAATTTCATCCACACGAAGAATATACGCTGCAACATTCTCTTCATTTTTCATTTCTAGGCTCTCTAACTGTCTTCTATGAGTTCGTAGCTTTTTCTACTTAACCTTCTCATCACCCTCATAGATATTTTGAAGCTTGTCCCAATTTTTTTTTTTCGATCCACAATGCGTCACCTTGACAAACTCGAATTATGATAGACCACACAAGATGGCATTCATGGATTTTACATTATGTTCACTAGGATTCTTCTTGATCACATATGTTGGTGGAGTTGTTGGGGCTATATAACCAGACATGATTGATTTAAAAATATCAAATCCAAGGACTGTTAAATATGTTCACATCCTTATTCTCTACAATGCATAGTTTGTTTTATCAAACAATGGAGCTCTATTTGTGGAGAAACCTTCCTGACTATCCGTCTATACTCCCAAGATATGCCTTCCAGTGGTTAGACTATTTCCGAAGGAACTCACTCTAATACCAATTATTGAGAACACAATTATACTAAAATTGGCAGGGTGAATCAGTATAAGATATTTTCTTACTTTTTCAAAGATTCATCAACCATAAGAAAACAATCACATTGCAGAACATGGAACACAAGATTTATGTAAAAAACCTTTCGGGACAAAACCATAAAACTTATCTTTATAATTCTTTGTAGGAACCAACCTACTATTACAAATATTTGTAGGCACCAACCTACTGGAGACACCAATCTCCATTGGTACAAATCTTGGTAGGAACCAACCTACTCTTACAAATCTTCATAGACACCAATATACTAGAGACATCAATCCCCACCGCTAAGCACCAACTTAGCAAGAGACACCAATATCTTACAGATCTTCATAGACACCAATATACTGGAGAGACCAATCCCCACTGCTAAGCACCAACTTAGAAAGAGACATCAATCTCTTACATATCTTCGTAGATACCAATCTACTAGAGACACCAATCCCCACCGCTAAGAACCAACTTAGCAAGAGACATTAATCTCTTTGTGTGAGTTGCACCAACCTTTTTCGAGTCTACTTTCTACAAGTTTTTGCCTTCACTAGGTCTACTTGTTGCTTCTGCCTTCACTATGTCTACTCACTACTTCTTCTTTCACCAGGTCTACTCACTACTTCTRCCTTTACCAAGTCTGGCCAAAATTTGAACTTTCAAATCGTAACTTTCTCAAACCATGTTGTTTTGGGCATCTTTCCAAGAATGAACTTGTACAACATGCCACATATCCAATTTTGAAAATATGATTCTGAAACTTTTACYTGAGGTACTTATGTATGTCTCCTCTATTCTCTGAAATTTGCGTAGCMTGAAGAGTCCCAAAAAAGAATTTATAGTGAAAATGCCAAGCTGACCTGTTTGAAACTGATTTCAAGAGMATTCATGAACCCTAACGTCCAYAGGGAATATCTCTGAAATTATAGTGAACCAACATATTAAATGTGTACCACATGTACACCAACATCTCTCCTCTATCTCTAAAAAGTTTCAAGGTCTGAAACATCCCAAAAAATAAGTTATAGAAAAAGTGTCAAGTTGACCTATTTGAAATTGATTTCAGGAGCATTCAGGAACCCTAACTTCCACGAGGAATATATTTGAAAGTATAGTGAATCAGCATCTACAATTTGTATCACATGTACACCAAGATCTCTCCTCTGTCTTTGCAAAGTTTCAAGGTCYGAAACATSCCAGAAAAATAATTTATAGYGAAAGTTCCAAGCTGACTTGTTTGAAACTTATTTCAAGAGAATTCATGAACCATAACTTCCATAGGGCATATYTATGAAATTATAGCAAACCAACATCTAAAATGTGTACCAYATGTACACCAAGATCTCTCCTCTATCTCTACAAAGTTTCAAGGTCTGAAACATCCCAGAAAATACGTTACAGCGAAAGTGCCAAGCTGGCCTATTTGAAACTGATTTCGCAATTCAATCTTTGCTAATCCATTTTCCACACACTTACTTTCTCTCAATGCTTTCTCTTTTTATACTTTTTCATAACCCTTCATGAAGGGACATGTCCATTCATTAAATAATTAATTCTCAATACGATGGGAAAATGCCCCAAACCCATGGGTTTGAAACCACCATTTCACTTTTCACCTTTTCACTCTATATATATATATATATATATATATATATATATATATATATATATATATCAATCTTGGAAATGTTGTGTGCATTGTAATATCCTAATATGACATTAATGAAATCGTTAATCATTTGACATTAATGACAATAATTCCAACAAGTTGGAGTTATGTTATATTCTTTGCATGTAGATTATGCACTCATGCATGAGGAATTTTCTATAGCACATGGACTATGCACTCATCCACAAGCATTAGGTAGTTTGGGGCGATGCCCCAAATTTGTTGGGGGGCTAATCTTTTGCTTTTGTGTGTTTTCAACCCATTGTAATCTAATCTTAATTAAGGGATTAGGGTTCGAATCTAATTTGGGTTAGCATATTAGGGTTTTGGATTCTACAAAATACCTAAATGATGTATTGTGAGTGATTAATCCAATACAATGAAGAAGATAGAGGTGCAACTCTAAGTTGTGTTGATATTCTCACTTAAGGGTTTCCAATGTAAATCTCAATGTATTGTTTTGTGTCTTTTTTGTTTTTTCTGTTATGCTTAAAATTCCATATGGATTGCTTCACTTGCAAAGGTTTAAAACTTATAAATTACTCTTATTAAAATCATTTACAAAATCCCTTAACCTTAGATGATACTCTATCAAATTTAACTTAGCGATGAATTGAACAATCATTATAAATAAATAAAAAGATCTAGGGGAATCGGTAACTCGTTGGGATTACCTTGGCGAGGCCCATGTTCAAATCTTATTGGCTAACACCATAAACCCTAGGCTAGTGCCAATACCTTACAATTCGATGCCTAGTAAGAAATGTATGACTTAGCAAGGGTCGAGACGATTGAAGACACACTTGCGAGGGGGTCCCACTCCCGAGAGATGTCTACCCTTCTAGCCTTATCACAACAAGCCAAATGTCTCATAGAGAATTTGAACCTAGGTTAGGAGAGTGTGATACCTACCTCCCAACCATTCAAACTGCTATCTCTCAACCAACAATTATTAAAAAATAACTTACATTTAAATCTCTACAAATAAGCTATGATAATAAATAAATAAACGCACCCAATTTTTTTTTTAAATCTTCATCATTACAATAAATAAATACAAAATAAAACAAAACAACTATACTTCTATATTAAACCTATATATTCCTTTAAAATGTATGTATATTAAGACACATTAAATATGAATACTCAACCAGTTCCAACCAAGGAAACCAATAAACGTAAGAATAAATTGCATCGTCATACCAAACAACATAAACTTAAGAGAGATAGTGGTGACTCCCCTTGGATTTCACCAACTTGGGTGTGTCACTATAACTACCCAATCACACCGTAAATTGCCTCACTTGGTGTATTTCATCACTATCATTTTAGATATTTGGAAGGCCCTTTACATTTTTGTAATGTGATGTTACTACTCATTTTTATGCATTCTTAGACTTTCTTACTCATACCTAATTAAAAATTGGAATACAAAAATAATATAACTTATTTGTATACTCATTTTTATGCATTTTTAAACTTTGTTATTTATGTTTAATTAAAAAAAATTGAATAAAAAATCTATAAACTTTTTTGTGATGTAATGTTAATACTCATTTTTCATGCATTTTTAAACTTTGTTGTTACTCATACTTAATAAAAAAAAATTAAACTTATTGTTAATGTGGTAATACTCATTTCATGCATTCTTAAACTTTCTTGTTACTCATACCTAATAAAAAATTATAATACAAAAATGATATAAATTTATTTGTAATGTGATGTTAATATTCATTTTGATATATTTTTAAACTTTGTTGTTACTCATACTTAATAAAAAAATATAAATTTATTAGTAATGTGGTAATACTCATTTCATGCATTCTTAAACTTTCTTGTTTTTTTTTTTACGAAAACGGTTATGGTTTATATTAGAGGGGTGGCAAAGCCACAGAATCTGTTACAAAATGCCCCGAGTTTCTTCGGGCCTGCAGATCAAAATACAAATGTTATGCAACTCTGTTTCAGCCTAAGATCTAGCGTTGTTTCAGCATAATTTCCAGCACTGTGTCCCCAGCGCTTTGTTTTAACATATGTAACAACACTGTATTTCATCAATTGTTCCAACACTGTGTTTTAGCATTGTGTTTCAGCTGTTACAGCACTGTGTTTCAGCATAAGATCCAGCTCTGTTTAGCACTGTGAGTCAGCATCTGTGTTTCAGCAACTTTGTTCCAGCAATTGAGTTCCAGCATCTGTGTTTCAGCATCTGTGTTCTAGCTTTGTTTCAGCACTGTGTTCCAACATCTGTTTCAGCTCTGTTTCAGCACTGTGTTTCAGCATCTGAGTTCCAGCATCTATATTCCAGCATCTGTGTTCCAGCAGTTGTTTTCCAGCAACTGTGTTTCAGCTTCTGTGTTTCAGCGTCTGTGTTCCAGCAATTGTGTTCCAGCATCTGTGTTCCAGCAGTTGTGTTCCAGCATCTGTGTTCCAGCAATTGTGTTTCAGCAACTGTGTTCCAGCTCTATTACAGCGCTGTGTTTTGTGTGCCCTTGAACTGCAATGGGTCATGGGATTTCCACATTTTCAATGATGCCATTGACTGACAACTCTCCAGCATCCAATAGAACGCCTTTGTTG
>ML799313.1:869541-914443 GCA_009831015.1 Picea engelmannii
TTTCTGAAAATCAAATCTCTATCCTCCTGGGAGATAAATTCGAATATAAAGTATCCTCTCCCAACCGCGTAGCATGTCACACTGTTTGCTATCAGAGGTCTCCAGTTTCGCTGAATCCAGTTGTCGGTGGATCTGGTTGAGGGGCAGAGTCCCATAAACTGACCAATGAGTCCTCGTTCTGAGAGAGACAGGGCGACTTTGATAGGGAGATCTGGAGGGAGGTCGATCTCTGGAATATCGTTCAGCTTCTTGACAAAGCTCGGGGCTTCTACGGCGGTCGTTTTTTTGCTGCATGCCTCTACCAGGCGTCTGAAGGAGGAGGCGGGGGAAGGAGGGGGCGGCGGCTCCCCTCCCTGGGCTGCCATGGCGGCACTCTCAAACCCTTCACTAGGTCAGGGCGTGCGCGCGGTTCAGAGCAACCGGTTATACAACCCTTCTCAACTTGATTCCTTCATCATAAAGGTGAGTGGGCTTGGCCCGGAAACGGTTATACTCTCACGGCGAGCCACGCCCTCACTCGAGATTGAGCACAGGACCTGTCCGTCTTAACGAGAGCGACCTTACCACTACACCGCCTCCACTGACCTTATTCTTAAACTTTCTTGTTACTCATACCTAATAAAAATTTATAAACTTATTTGTAATGTGATACTAATATTCATGCATTCTTAAACTTTGTTGTTACTCATACCTAATAAAAAATTATAATACAAAAATGATATAATAAATTATTAGTAATGTGGTAATACTCATTTCATGCATTCTTAAACTTTCTTGTTACTCATACCTAATAAAAAATTATAAACTTATTTGTAATGTGATATTAATACTCATTTTCATGCATTCTTAAACTTTGTTGTTACTCATACCTAATAAAAAAATTATAATACAAAAATGATATAAATTTATTTGTAATGTGTTGTTAATATTCATTTTCATATATTTTTAAACTTTGTTACTAATTAAAAAATTAAAATTAAAAATAATATAAACTTATTTATAATATGATGTTAATAATAAAAAAATATAATAAAAATGATATAAACTTATTTGTAATATGATGTTAATAGTCATTTTCATGCTTTTCAAAACTTTGTTACTAATATTTAATAAAAAAAATAAAATAAAAAATAATATAAACTTATTTGTAATGTGATGTTAATACTCTTTTTCATATATTATTAAACTTTGTTACTCATACCTAATAATAAAAAAATGAATATCAAATTGATAAAATAAACACACAAGTCAAACTAAATACATTTTCATCCGCTCTTAAACTTTATTGGTTATATTTTTGGAGAAATGTTATAAATGATATATATAGCATGTTATATATTTTATTGTGTAAGAAGTTATATTGTCTAAGAAGTTAAAATTGTAATAAAGGATAATATATAATTAAAATTAAATTTTATTAAGAAATTAAATCATAATTAAGGATAATATATAGTTTTATATATTAAATTAAAGTTAAATGTTATTAAATAATAATACTTTTATTAGAAGTAGTTTTAGTGATGATTATAAGGGATATTAGTTTTTTTGTAAATACTATCTAGGTTGAAACTCTTATTTGGTTTTGAAACAAGTGTAAAAAAGTTGTTTACAGTGCCTCCTAATAGTAATTGTATGTAGTTGAATACGACACCATCTAGGTCATTACAAGCGCTATGTCAATGAAACCTTTATGCTTCCCCTGCATTTTATTTTCAAGGGTTATTCAAGGGTGGGAGGGGGGGGGCATTAATAGAGAAATCATAATATGATTTCTCTATTAATGGATATGTTTTATGCTTCCCTCTGTTGCCTAAAGCTTTGATGGCTTCTTCGGCAAGGGTTTGCTACACTCCCTGCCTCTGGGCACAACAGGGCGAGCTCTATTTATCCAACAGCAAGGGGACTTACATAGCTCCTCTCACATGTTAGTCTCTTCAAGACACGCGTTCTCCCATTGCGCCTCCTTCACCATAGAATGGATGAGTGGGGTTTGAATTTTTCTCGATGACAAAAATATTTATGGCAGTGAGTCTATCCTTTATGGCAACAGCTATTTAAATATGATATCACTAGAACCTCGCATCGGAACCTCAAAAGAACTCGTGGAGTAACACAAGATATCAAGGGATCGATCCCTTTTCTTTGCAACAAAACCAATATGTTCCTATTTGATAGCAGACTGAGGTGATGTGTTACCACGTTAATACACCAGATATACGAAAATTTCAATGGATTAACCACCGGCCACACCAAAGATCGGGCCATCGGGTCCTTCAGTCAATGCAAATGTGATACATGGTCTCGATCTAGTTGATAAGTTATGAGTCGATCTGGTAGATCGGACTATCAACCACTTCGGGTGATCAAGGCACCGATAATACTTCCACACTAAAAAAAAATTGATACAAGATTGTCGATCTGATAATACTCATCGGTTTCGGGCACTGGGATTCGACTTCATCGGGAGATCGGAGAGGTCAGGCCACCAAGAGATTTGATGTGAAGTGTTGCTCGTATCTTCTCTCTCCAGCATATGCAAATAGATTTGGACCAAGATTTGACCTCTTTCCTCACCTCTGCTCATGACATGGGTTGAAGATACACTTCCCTTATAAAATCGGTGCACAGTCCAGCGCTGCCCACCTCGGGAGCAATCTCCTCTGTAAACTTTTGGAACAACGACGTTATGTGCAAAAAGCATATTATGGGCTACAATGTAGGGCTCTGTTGCAGAATTTATGGTTGCACAGTTTCCAAATGCAGGTGAACAACAACCCGGTGCATGAAGCCCTAAATCGTAGCCATACACTGTGAAGGCAAATGGTTTGTTTATAGTTTGCCAATACTTCACACGATCTCCAAAAGCTTGAAAACATTCTTTGACGAAGAAGCCAAAATCTTCCCTAAAAGAGGGATCAAGATCAGAAGCAAATGTCTCAATGTTTTAGAAGAGTTAGAAACAAAATTATCAAAGTGAATCTTACACGACTCTTTTGCTACGAAATCCCCCATACAAAAAATCTTATGTGGACAGCTCCAATTATAAAATTGTATGTAGAGACATGACTTCTTATTTTGATACAAAAGCAGTCTCGACAAGTTCAACTGTATGCCAAATCATGTTTGTCGAAAGAACGGACTAGAGCCTACCCCACCAATGCCAACCAACTACTCGAACGATCCTGCCACCAGATCCATTGGGTTTCTAACCCCGCAGCGATCGACGACAATAGTGGGCATGCTGAATCACATAGAGATATCAACAAGACCAAATAATAACTTTGCAATTAATGTCAAAATTAATTTCAAACCTAGAATTAAGTGAAATCGGCCATAAGACTATCAAGTTACTAGCCAATCAAAAGTAAAAAAAATATATATATTTTATATATATAAAAATAAAAAATTATGTTTCTTATATTTGAGATTAAGTTTGCTAGAAAAAAAAATAAGTTAAAACATATTAATACATGGTCAAAAGTAAAACGAACATTATATATTATCCAAAAGCAGTATAATAAGACTTAAAATTGTTTATGATTGATTAAAAATTCATTTTCCTCAAATATAAAGAAACAAATTAATGATCCAAGATCATTTAAAAATATATGAAAGATTGAAAATCTACTTCAATATAAACCATCAACAATTTATATTAGATATTATGATTTTTTTAATAACAACAATAAATCAACCCACATTTATAAATACCAATTATTAATAATTATCATCACTACTAATTAACAATTAAACTATACAAAATTTTATCACACAAAATATCACACTATATACAAAATTTTATCACAAAAAAATCACACTATATACAAAATTAAATTAATAATATGTATACACTAAACGCAAGCATGTCTTGGCCGTGCACCGCATAATCTCTAATATATTATATTTTATAATTAAAGTTTTCAAGATAGCGTCCAAACTATGGTCAAGTTTTCAAGATAGCGTCCAAAGAAATTTATTTTTATTTTTAAAAGGTACCTTGTTGTTGAATTTCAAGAATACTTTTTTCAATAATACTTTTCCCTACGTATGGCCAAGTGGAAAATTGTATATAACATAACAAACAATTTAAAATTGTTTGTAATGTAGGTAATACTCATTTTCATGTTTTACTACTCATATTATATATAAAATTTTAATAATAATAAAATACATGCTTTCAGTTTCTAAACACATGTCTTGGATTTACACCGCAGAATCTCTAACTTTATTATATTTTATAATAAATAAAGTTTCCAGGATCTATTCCCAACCGTGGACAAGTGTCAGGGATTCTATTAAAAAAATTAAACCTACTTTTACCAACCTACGGCCAACAGGGATTTGATTCCCCTCACATTATTTTGCTGAGCACGTGTAAAGCAAAACGCCTTTCTAACATGACAAATATACTTAAACAAATGTTAAAATAGATTTTTATAAAATATAAAAATATAAAAATAAAAGATACTTTTTAGAACGCCAAATAATCATGTTTAAACTTATTTTCTAAGATGTCTTCCTTAGGTGTCAGTGATTATTTTGAACTCGGCATAAAGTAGTTGCTAGATTCCCAACAAAGGAAATATATTTTAATATATAACTTTTGAAGTATATGGGACTACTAAAAGCAAGGAAGCTTTTTAGGAATGGGGTGATAGCATAAGTTCTTGTGCAATTATGTTGGTCCTATTCTTGGTGTTCTTGACTTTTTAAAGAGAAATAAGGGGAGGATTTATGAAGTGTATTGGGGAGGATTAAAGAAGTATATATATATTTTTTGAGATTTTATTTAATTATTATTAAATTATAATTAGGTTAGTTTTGAGCTTTTAGTTAATTATTATTAAATTTTAATTAGGTTAGTTTTAAAGTTAAATAAATGTGGTAAAATATATTTGCATAGGTTTAGTTTTAAAGTTAAATAAATGTGGTAAAATATATTTGCATAGGTTGTTGTGAATAATTTATTTTGTTAGTGACATTTTATAAATAGGATATTTAATATAGAAATGTGTAACTAATTTGATTTTAAACTCATTAATAAGTTAATAGGTTTTAATGGTTAGTTATCTTTCATTATGATATGGTGTTTTGTTTTATATATAGATATATAGATATATGAAAGATATATTTGTTTGGTGTTGTTTAAATTTTCTGTGTTTTTGATATTTTTCATTGAAATTGGGCGATATAAATCTAGGTGAAATCTCAACTCTTTGTTGTTTAAATTGCATTTATGAATGTGTAAATGGATTCAGCGTGCTGAAAAACTTTTGGGGCACTCAGATTATATAGACTTAACCACTCAAATCTGCACATCCAACATTTTGTCACCGAATTTCGAGCAAAATTAAACGAAAAATATTCCCGGAAAAGAGCCAAAATGTTAGATTACGACTATTTGTTTGTTGTTGTGAATAATCAATTTTGTTAGTTATTTTCAATTTAGTGGATATTTAACATATGAGTAAGTTAAAAAGTGGACAAACTCGATACCTTTTGTGAGTATTTCTATCTTTATCCACTCATTTTTTCCAATATGGGTCTTCTTAAAATGGACTAAAACCCTCAACCTCAAAGCTCCATAGTCAAAGTTGTCATCAATCAAGTGGAAGTATAACTTCCCACAAAATTTCTGGGAAGAATTTCTACATAAGAGGGTTGAGTTTGTCCATTTATTAACTTACTCCATTTAATGTAGACATGTGAAACTAATTTGATCTTATCTTCATTAATGAAGTGGTTAGTGGGTTAGTTATCCTCCAACGTGATATGGTCAATGGATCTTTACTTATGATGTGGTTAGTGGAATTAATGAGTTAGTTATATGTAATCCCTATGCAATGGGTTTTATACCATTGCCCCATGATATCTATTGGATTTTGGGAAGAGTTTATACATAAAAATGGTCGAGTTTGTCCATTTATTAACTTACTCCATTTAATGTAGACATGTGAAACTAATTTGATCTTATCTTCATTGATGAAGTGGTTAGTGGGTTAGTTATCCTCCATCATGATATGGTCAATGGATCTTTATTTATGATGTGGTTAGTGGCATTAATGAGTTAGTTATATGTAATCCCTATGTAATGGGTTTTATCACATTGCCCCATGATATGGAGCTGAGAGAGTGAGGAGGAATGTGTAGGCAATGTAATGCTTTTTTCCTCTATGGATGTTTCCCTCTTTGAGGGTTTTACCATGTCAATTATGGTGTTCCTTTGTTTTATTTGTTTTCTGAGGTAGTGATTAAGATGTTCAATCCTTTCACTGCATCAAGTTTTTAGATGGCATCAAAGCATGGAAAAGGTTAGCCCCACTCTGAGATCAAGAAGGTGATTTTAGTTGTACATTTTATGTTCAAATTCATGAATCGAACCTAGTAACATCCTTTCTTGATTGAGGATCTCCAAATCCATTCTTTCAAAACTCTAGACCTCTTTAGATATATTCCTTAAGATCCAAAGTGGTTACTTAGTTCCTAAAAATTGGTGCATCTCAAAGCAAATATGACCACTCCATTAAATTTGACATTCGATGTTTATAGCTAATTTATTTTGAATTTTTTGATGACCTTTTCCAATTTACCAGCCATTTTTTTGGGGGTTTTGTGGTAACTTTGATTGGTTTTCCAGTACCCTTGTGCCCTTTTCATATTGGTTATCTAAGAGGTTTCTTCCTATTCTAGCATTTGTTTGTTGTTTCTCGATAGAGTTTTGTGGTTTTTCATCTTCCATTGTGGTTTCCAGGTGGTTTTATGTGCAGTGGATGATTTTCATGGGCTTTATAGCCCTCCCCTAGATTTTATGGTGCATGGACCCCTTTTTTAGGCAGGGAATTCTATCTCTCGACACCTATGCCCTTCATTTTATGCTGGCATTAATCATGGTGTTGGAGGTACCTTGGGCTCCACGACCCCTCTTAGAGTCTCATGACGTTGTTTTCACCATCCTCTAGTGATCATCACAAATCCCCCAACTTTGGCCCCTCTCTATTGACTACCAACACTTCCTAGGACCTTAGGACCAACCCCCTCATGCATCACACTAGTAGGTCATTGTCATTGTCAAGACAAAACCAATGCAACCCTTTCCATGTGGAAATTGTTCATCAAATGAGACGAGGACCCACCATGTCTGACTTTCCAACTTGTCAAAAACACATTGCAACGCATGCCTCTACCTCACACATGTGTCAACTCAGTGAACACGTGACCTCATCACAAGACTAACATGATAGTAGAAACAAAAACAATGTTGCATCAACAATGACGCATCAAATTGTACTACCATGTTTTCATGTCATACTTTTCCACATCAACACCTTTGTCATGTCACTTGAATATAATCAGCACAATGCTACATAGTATTTGTGCCCAGTGAGCGATTTTCACATCCTCACTACTATAGTCAATGTATTAAGCCAACAGTACCATGTCAATGTACAAACTATCAAAATTAGCATCCTTTCGGACCCCTTTCTATTGAGCACCTAAAATTACCACCTCGACTTCAACGTGTGATCCAGGTGGATATCGGTGGCCACCCACCTTTTCCAACTGGCTCAAAACAACTTTCTAGCAATTTTGGCAATTTACTATTTTTAGTAGGTTTTAACTTCTGGGGCCATTTTGAGGGCCTAAATGAAGGTTTTTCGAGATCGAGGTTCTCAATGATATTTCAAAGCATTATGGAGCCCCCAAAATGAATCTCCTCGACGATACCTTTCCAACGAGCTATCATACGCCTAAAACGGAGATCGTATGCAAAAGTTACGGCCCCGGGAAGTTGATGTACTAACTTACCCAAACGGGGCCCACATGACTTTTGGTGCTTCATCTCCTAGGGTTAGGTTTTTGGATGTCTAGGACTTTTGGCATTCCCGTTTATTGTAAAAGGGCCTTCAAAGCCTCATTGTAATCATCTTCTTGCGAATGCGAGTAGCCGTCACATCTCTTCTCAGAGATAAACTGCCACCATTCTAGCGAGTCTTTCACTCTGTATTTTTACAGTCTCTGTACATTTCTCTGATTAAAAGAAATCATGTATTACTGTATATTTGTGTTTATGGTTGCATCTCTGATAAATTTCTGTTATATTATTGAATATCTACAATATCTCTGTGCATTTCTTTATTATATCTCCGCTCTCATTTCGTGCCGAAAATAATCCGGATCAGTGGTATTAGAGCAGGTTGCTCTTGATCATTTTTTTCAGTGCATGTCCCCGACAAGGTCCGAGTATAGCAAGTTGGGTCTCGAGCTTGTCTCTCTTGAAGACAATCGCTCTCGCACACCCAAGAAACCCTCAATGGCAGAAGAAAAGAAAAACGACGGAGCAGACAATCCTATCAATCTGTTGCTTGAGCAAGCTCTCACGCGACAGAGGGACGAAATGATGGAGAATTTTGCCCACATCCTTCAACGCCTGCCGATAGAATCAGGCGCATCTTCATCAAGCGGCCACTTTGGAGGCACCTCGCCTTTCAAGGTACAAGTTAATTTTGATATTCCTGTATTTGAAGGACAGATAGATGCATAAGCCCTAGAAAAATGGTTAACTCTGCTAGAAGGTTATTTCTCTGTTCACAATTTTTCTAACAAAGAAAAGATCACCTTTGCACTCCTCAAAGCTCTTCCTCATGTCAAACATTGGTGCAAAACTTACTAGGAGTAAAGTTTCACAGAGGAGTCTGGAATATATGGGGCCAATCCCACCTGGGATTTTTTCGTGGATGCGGTAAAAGAACAGTATTACCATGTTGGCAACTATGAGGACCAGTACATGAGATGGACCACACTGCAGAAAGAGTGGGGCCAAGCAGTTTCGGAGTTCATCAATACCTTCCATACCTTGCGCACCAAGCTGGGTATCAAAGACTCCGAGCGACATTTGGTTCTGAAATATCGTGGGGCTCTACACAGATACATCCAAATTGAAATGGATTTTCTGGACATCTCATCACTCGGTGCTGCTTATCGATATGTTGTTAAAATTGAGCAGAAATTTAAGCACCAGAACAAATGGGAATTCGGGTCTGCAAATCTGCAACAACCAAAGTATGAAAAAGACGACCCGAACAAACAGTCTCTCGAAAACCAGTCCAAGACACAGGAAAAGAAGGGTCACGGGAAGACAAAGAAGGACACCGGAAAATGGTGTGAGTTCCACAAAATCCCTTGGCACAACACCGATGAATGTCGCTCAAAACAGTCATTGGTGGCCAAGATCAAAGACAAGGAGCCAAACCTTGATTCTGAATCTGATTCTGAAAATAATGGTAAAAGACAAATCATCGACACAGACCCCACTGCTATTGTCGCGACCGCAACAATCCAACCAAAAGAACCAACAGATCCTGAAGAAGGGGGGCACCTTTTTCATTCACAGATGTGGGTGAAGGGGACCCCGCTGCATTTTATTGTTGATAGCAGAAGCCAGAAGAACCTCATCTCAACAGAGGTCGTCAAACAGTTGGGATTGTCGACAACACCACACCCGCAACCATACAACATTGGGTGGCTTCGCCAAGGATGAGATCTTCGTGTTAGCCAACAATGTCGATTATCATACGACATCCAACCCTTCAAAGATGAGGTATTATGTGATGTTTCCCCACTCAATGTCTGTGATGTGCTCTTGGGCCAACCATATATGTGGAGACGCCATGTTGTTTATGAGTCTCGACCTCGCAGTGTCATTGTTACTTTGGGGGGTCATCTCTACAGAATACCAAAGGTAGTTCTGACTACTGTTCAACCTAAAAAGTGTCGCAAGGTAGTATCTCATACTGCAAAATTCAGCGTCTTCACCATCTGTTCAAAAGGAGAACAAAAGGACACTGCAACCACTACAACCTTGCCCCAAGCACCTTCTATCCAACAAAAGCAGGACGACAAGGTTGCAGCAAAGCGCAAAGATTCCTTCTGCACACCGTCCTCTCATGTATCTCGACTTGTTGAACAACCTCAACCTCAACAGGTTCTTGATAGATTTCCACAAACTGAGCAGCGCGACGTCTCCAACAAGACAAGCAACTCACTAAGATGCAGATTCAAAAAACGTTTTTCCTTCTCCCCTGGGAACCCAATGCAATGGAGACCATTACTTCCTAAGGAGGGAGGATTGATCTAGGTGGATATCGGTGGCCACCCACCTTTTCCAACTGGCTCAAAACAACTTTTTGGCATTTTTGGCAATTTACTATTTTTAGCAGGTTTTAACTTCCGGGGCCATTTTGAGGGCCTAAATGAAGGTTTTTCGAGATCGAGGTTCTCAATAATATCTGAAGGCATGATTAATCCCCCAAAATTAATCTCCTCGACGATACCTTTCCAACGAGCTATCATACGCCTAAAATGGAGATCGTATGCAAAAGTTACAGCCCCGGGAAGTTGATGTACTAACTTACCCAAACAAGGCCCACATGACTTTTGGCGCTTCATCTCCTAGGGTTACGTTTTTGGATGTCTAGGAATTTTGGCATTCTCGTTTATTGTAAAAGGGCCTTCAAAGCCTCATTGTAATCATCTTCTTGCGAATGCGAGTCACCGTCACATCTCTTCTTAAAGATAAGATGCCACCATTCTAACGAGTCTTTCACTCTGTATTTTTACAGTCTCTGTACATTTCTCTGATTAATAGAAATCGTGTATTACTCTATATCTGTGTTTATGGTTGCATCTCTGATACATTTCTGTTATATTATTGAATATCTGCAATATCTCTGTGCATTTCTTTATTATATCTCCGCTCTCATTTCATGCCGAAAATAATCCAGATCAACGTGCAATAATTCAATGATCTAGAGGTTATTTTGAGTGAATCTCTTTTTTCAACTAAATCAAGTTACCAGTGTATCGGTATAGGTTTGTTATGTTTTTTTGGTCCTTTACATTATGATATTGGTTGTTTTCAAATAAGATCTACCGTAATCCCAGTTAGCAACTTTTTTAGGATCGTAACTTCTTCATCTAAACTCCTTTTTTAACATCTTCTTCTTCTTTATTATTTTTATTATTATTAAATTGCATATTTTTTTTTGGCAGTACACATTGGCATCATCACATTTTAGATATGTGTTCATCTGCAATTATTTTTCATATAAATGTACTTTGAACTCATTATTATGCTTTGTTACCTTAGCTTTATTGCAAGTTTTTCTAGTTTAACCCTATTGCTTCTAGTTATATTGAATATTTTTCCCTTTTAGAGGCAAATCAAAAATCAAAATTGGAAGCAAGTAATGATATATTGTATGTCAAAGTTTGTTTGCTTCAATCATATGTTATACTCCTTTTTGTTAAGGCTTTAAAGGTTAAACGTGTCTTCCTCCTTAAATAACAATACGAAAAGGACACAATGCTCCAAACCTTGTAAACTAAAGTTCATAACTTTTAGCGATGTGGATACCAAACTTGTTTCCCAAAATATGCCACATCTACTAAATCATATACTCATCCATTAGATGAACTCTCAAGAGTGATATTGTTTTATCTTTTTGCTTCTCTTGTTTCTATTTGAAATGTACACGTGTTTATCGATTTTGAGCAACACGCAACTAGATTTGGTTCTAAGTTACTCTACAATGGTTTATAAAGGTAGAGGTCTTGGAAAGCTTAGCCAAAGAATTCTAAATCATATTAAATCATATTGAACCTATGTTTTGACCATTTCAACAAGGTCTTGGCCGACCATTTCAATAGAGTCTTGGACATTCTAGTAATGCAATTCACCTACTTCTCCAACCTTTGCGACACCAACTTTCTAGTGTTCTCCAGTGCCATCTTGTTCCTAAATGTTAAAAGACAAAGAACACTCTCGCCCTTTCGTAAGGGGTCATTCTCACTCTCATCATGGGCATTAACCTTCACACTAGTCTTCTTGGCATTATAAGATTTTCCTTCAAACATTTTTTGAATAAGAGGAAGTGACAAAATTTCAGTATAATTCCCACCATCCATCTTTCTTATGATGGGTGGATTGATGATCAGTCATTTTAGCACCTTCAACAATATTTAAATTAATCCCCCACACACATTTCTTTGATATTTCAAATTCACGCTTCTCATACCAATGATTATGCATAACAATATTTACTCCTATCAAATTTTGTTTCTTAATGGCATTGTTTGGTGCTTGTTTCTTTTTCATGAAGCACTTATCCAACTTTTCTTTTACGTTGCTGCCATTTTATGCCAAGAGAACTTATGTGGATCATTGTAAGATTGTTCCCTTTTCGTGCATCTACATCTGATATTATTCAACTTTAGCACATCCAACCATATGGAAAACTTGGTGTTTTCTTCTTTTTCATGAAGCATTAATTGTTTAACTTTGTTTAGAGTTGCGCGTTTTCCTTCCTACAACATTTATGTTGAGCATAGTTATATTTTTTCATTCTCGTGCATTTGTGTTTGATCTTATTTAATAACATTCAACCATCTTGGCAACTCGATATTTGCTATAGAAATTTCGTAGAAAAATTAAAAGTTCAGAAATTTCACCTCTCAGCCTAGGGGTTTCCTGGATCTTTACCCTATGAATTTCATCTTTAGGGATGTTAGAAATATAGTATAAAAGAATAGTAGAAAAGATACAATATTTCACTCTCTAACAACCTAATCTTCTAGGTAATCCAAGGAGAAAAGATATCAAAGTGTCTTGATAAGTTTCAACCCTCTAGTGCAACTTATCATGCATAAACCAAATCTAAAAATTCACTTTTACAATAGATATAACAGTAGAAAAACAACCCTTAAATTCTTCAAAGACGATGTAATCACTTAAAAAAATTACCATTTACTTATGTCAAATCAACAAGACATATATAGTTGTAAATAATAATACATGAAGAACATAGATGGATGAAAATCAAATTTGGAAATTACACAAGTGTTGGACATCTGAAAAAATCATCAATAGCTAAGATGAAGTTATTGTACGATAAATATCCTTATCACATGGCTAGTATAATCCATTATATCTCCAAAACCCTAGCTAGGGAAAACCAAGAAAAATGCTAGTTCAACCAAGGAGCTCCAACATGCAAGAATCACTCCAACAAGTCCTTCAAGACATGACATCATCTTCCCTTCTTCTTCGTCACCAACATACCCTAAGGTTTTATTACAAAACCCTAATCTCAAACCTCCAAGGGATAAACCTTAAGAACCCAAGCTAGTCTGAGAGAGAGAGAGAGAGAGTACGAATGAAAATCCAAGATGGAGAAGGTAACTAGTGCACTCTTCTCTTATGCGACATCTCTACACAAGGGTGAAATAAGATTGAACACAATGCAATGAATCAAAATGACTCTCTCTTTCCTCTGTATATATGAGAGGTAAGGGAGGCCAACAATACAATGTGGCCACAAGCCCATACAAGAAACCTATAATAAGCTCATGTGGGCCTACACAAGTGAAGCACCCCACTCCAAGGGTGCTCATTTCATGCTCCAAGGTGATTTCATACACAATATGGGCTCCAAGATGGTGTATCTACTCAAGGTGTGTCCACACCTCTCCATCCAAGCCCACACATAATCCATCACTCCTCCTAAGCCATATGCTCCATTGGGCCAGTTGCCCTTGCAAGAACATTATCATAAACAAGTTGTCCCCGAGCCAACTTCAATCCTCGTCTATGAATCCAAGCTAACCCATGCCATCTAGGGTCTAATACCCTCATCCAAGATGCATAATGCTCCTCCTCCTTAGTAGGGAACTCTCCAAGCGATTTAACTTCTTCATGTGGTCACAGTAAAGGGTGTCCATAAAGTAAGTAATAGAACTCTATTTCCCAAGGGAATAATGATAAGTAATCACCCTCTTGAGGTCAAGCAACCACTGAGAAAGATGTCTCCACTATGCAAATCCATCACAAACTATCTCCCATGCACCAATCCATTTCAAACCATCTGGGGGCTGAACATACACCATGTACCCCAAAAATCACGACGTACCTCCAAACATAGTGCAAACAATTTCATAGTAACCCATAAGCTATCACTCCCTCTTTTTGAGGAAAGTGTTTACATTAACACCTATCAACTCCCTCTGCAACTCGCCACCTACAAATCTATACCTATTGCAATCCTAAAATCAACCAATATCACCTATAAATAAAATGTCATCCATGCTATTACAACATCTCAATCCTCTAAATAATAATGACTGTTTGTAAATATGAAGGAACGCAACTCTAGAACAAAAGCAACCTTCCAAACTCCATCATCCTCCAAGTCAACATCACAGGCCAACATTAATGGACACTACATTATGATTTTTCTAGGACATCTTGCAAATATAATAATATCTTCATACAAGGTCAAGATAGGAGGATCACATCTATCAAAGTCACAATGATCAAAATATGCACAAGTCAACTCTCGATCCTAGCATACCAATCTCATGGTATATGCAAAAACCTATGCAATGCCTTTGAGGACTTGTCATCATGAGAATCCCTCTCATGCACCTCAAATTATCCAATAATTGAAATAGGATGAACTAGGTTAACTCTCTCATCCCAAGAGAATCTTGAAGCAAGAGTAACATCATGGGAAACTCCCTCCATCTAAGAGAATCCATGAGAAAATCCCTATTTCTAAGAGAATCCATCAACCTTATCCTTGTACTCTGTAATACTACCATTGGTTGCAAACCCAGAAACAATCATAGCATCATCCTCCATCAAGGTATCAGACATCTCCTCTAATGGACAATTGGAAGTCATATTATTACACATGATTTTGGTCATCTCGATGATGTATTAACAAATGGTGTACTCATGCTCCCAACAAGAACTTTCTCCTGAGAAAAGTGGCATTTATCTCCTTCCAAAAAACATATTTTGAAAGTCAGTTCGCAGGCTGTCTATAGCCTAGGGTGCGAGAATGACCCATTCTCACAGGCCACCTTCAGCTAGGGTGCGAACTTCTCGCACTGTGTTCTATACATAGGGTGAAAACTTGTTTTCAAGCTTGGAAAAGGGAAGAAGTCTCGAGGGTTCTAGAAGGGAATCTTCTAGAAAATGGGTTGGCATTCGAATGGTTATCATTTTACTAGTTTCCTTGATTTGGTGGGATCATTCTCATCCATGTAACCATCTCATCCTCTCCTATATATTGATAGGATTCTCATGGAAAAGGTTAAGCAAGATTAATTGAAGAATTGGTGAAGGAATTGTGTGAAGAACCCAGCTTGAGCAGAAGCTTGGAGACTCTAGTAGGTCTATCAAGAGGAATTGGATCTTCTTCATGCAAGGACAGAGCAAGTGTGTGTGTTGGAACCAAGAGTCACCGAAAGGAAGCTTGCGACATCAAGGCGATCGGGTTGTATCTTCTACTTTCGATTAATATGATACATCGACATGTCATTTTCCCATAAAGTCATTCTTACTTTATTGTGTAATTCCTTGATCATACACCTAAGTTGACGATTGAATACATTTTGTTATCTTCACTTTGATTGGTTTGTGTTGTCTTGGTCTTGACCTCATGAGAGCACCGGAGCGAAGCGGGAGCAACATAGACCCTAGGAAGCGATACAAAGGTATGTCACTTATTCCTCCTTACTAGCTAATTCAATGGTCATAACTTAGGGAAAGAGTCATGTCCTGTCCTGTTTTGTTCTAGATCCATGTGGATCTAGGGAGATCTGTTAGTATCCACACCTATCGATTAGTCCGATAACACATATAGATGGATGAAACCAATGCAACATAACTAGCATATATCTTAAGGGGTATACTCACCCTCATGAAAGGTCTAGGTGTTCCTACCTATTCTCAAGCCTCCTAAAGAGTAGAAGAGTCATCCAACTTCTCACTAGAATGTACATGTACTACTAGATCAACAAGTAACATGCAAATTCCACCTTCTCTCACCCTTATAGCCAAAGTCTTCGGACTAGCTAGACTACAATCACTGATGGTGCACTAGTTTCCCTCAAAAGAAACTCTCCATTGTACATTTGTCATACAAGAAACTAAAATAAGGTTCTTCCTCAAACCACGAACTGGTAGATTATCACTCAGCTTGAGAACACAACAGAAGGCATTTAAAAATAAATGGATCCAACTCCTCTCATGCAATTACATGGCATCATCACCAAGATTTATAGTCACGATTCCCTCTTTCTCTTGAATCTTGTTGAATAAAGACCTATAATATGTCATGTGTCTCGAAGCTCCACTATCCACATACCATCAAACATAGACACAATTATATTAGAAGATAATAAAGATGTCATGGAAAAGGAAGTCTCAAACTAAGAGTTAATCTCCTCTACACATGTTATAGTCCCAACTATAACTTGTTTCATTCCCTTTCCCTTCTTCTTCAATGGACATTGGTTGGCATAATGTCCTATCTCGTGACATTAGAAACATGTCACCTTACTCAATCCCTTTCCTATATATGTAACTTCCTTCTTCTTGAAGCCTTTCTTGCTACCCTTCTTCATCTTCCCAATGAGACCAATACCATCTACTTCCCCTTGCTTCTCTAAACAATATTGCAATCCAATTTTTCCTTGCACAAGATCAACCCAAAGCTTTGGAAACTTGGGTATATTCTCTTGAGCACAAATACCCCAAACAAAAGGCATGTAGGAAGGAGCAAGTCCTTTTAAGACAATGGATACCAACTCCTAATCATCCACCATTATACCAATGGTGGCCAATTGATCCTTCAGTTCATTGATCTTGGTCAAATAGCTCACCATAGTATTTGTCTTGCTCATGCGAATGACTAAGATTTGGTTTCACAAAAGCATATATCAAGAAGTTATGAAATAATTTAACCAAAGCATCAAACATTTTCTTACTTATCTTCTTATCTGAAATGTGTGAGATGAAGTGATCCTTCACATAATCAATAATGATTCTCTTCACTTTGGCTTCCTTCTTTCGATGAGTAGTGCACTATGTTGGATTGATAGGTTTTGGAATCTCCTTCTCAACATGCTCCCAAATATTAACTTACTCCATAAGAATTTGAATCCTAAAATTACATGGAGCAAAGTTGGAAGCTCCATCTAACCTATCACACTATCTGACAGGGAGAGTTACCTTACACATCCTGGACAAGTCTCAAGTGCAAAAATCAACAGTATATGAAATAGACAAAACCCTTTCCAAGGTTAAAATGCTTCTTCCAAGCAATCTAGGGTATCACACCCAATGACCTCAACATGGTAAAGTACCTAGACTCCCAGGTAATCTCTAGTTGAAATACAAACTCCCTCTAATTCTAGAGTGATCTCAATCATAACATCCTTCGATATCATGTAGAAATTTCTGAGAAAAATTCAAAAGTTTAGAAATTTCAACTCTAATCCTAGAGGTTTCCCTTATCTCTACCTTGTGAATTTCATCCTTACAGTTGTTGTGAAATATAGTATAAAACGACCAAAGATAAGATACAATATTTCACTCTCAATCAACCCAATCTTCTAGGCAATCCAAGGAAAAAAGATGCCAAAGTGTGTTAATAAGTTTTAGCCCTCTAGGGAAACTTATCATGCAACATAGTTATCTACTTGATGAGAACACTCTAGGGTTCTTGGTTTTTTAGAGAGCACATTTAGGGTTTTTTTACCCATAAATCGAAAAATGACACTCTTAGAATCAACATTTTTTACATTCGGCATTAAAGTTACAACTCATTGTAAACCATGGTCCTGACACCCCATATAATTACAAACCAAAACCTTAAAATCAACCCCCAAATTGAAAAGTGGCACTCCCATAATCACCTCCCTTATTTATGAAGTTAAAGTTATAGCTTGTTTAAAACCATGGCCTTGATAATTGCTATTGTTATGATCAAAACCTTAAAAACAACTTTCAAATCAAAGAAAAAAAACCTATACTTTTAAAATAATTAAAAAGATAAATTAATTAAAAAAAAAACAATCTCTTTTAAAAAAATAAACCCAAAAAATTTAAAATATCAAATTTTGAAAAACAAATTTAAAAAAAATCATCATAAAGGAACACATAGAAAACAATATATATAGATACCATTTAAGAAAACCGCAAAGGTAAAACCAAATTTTTTTTAAAGATAAGATGAAGAATAAATTTCTTTTTAAAAGAAATTCAAAAGGAAAAAAAAAAATTGAAAATAAACTAAATGAAAATAAAAATAAAAATACAATAATTGGAGGGGGCAATTCCCCTAATCACCCCACCCCTTTACCCCCAAAACGCCAACATCATACCCACCTCTCGCATGCCTGCACTTCCCATATGCCGCTTCCACCACTTGAATGGGCGACACGGGGCGAGCAGGGTTGGCATTGGGAGCAGGGTTGGCATTGGGGTGTTTGTTTTTCAATTTTGTTTTTTTAACTGTTAATTGTTATTTGTTATTTTTTTATTATAATTTAAATTGTTTTAATTTTATTATTTTTAAAATTTATTTTAAACTCAGTTTTTAATTAAAAAAAGGTTTTTTATTGGTTTTTTAAATAAATGTCTTTTCATATTTTTATTTTTTATTTTTTTTCGTTTTATTATGTTATTTTTTAATTTATCATTTAAAATTTGATTTTCTTAGTTTATTTGATTTTTTATTTTAAAGGGGAGTGATTTTTATTTTTTTTTAAATTATAATTTTTTATTTTTTATTTTTTTCTCGATTTGGGGTTGTTTTTAATGTTTGGGTTGTTGTGCCAATTGTCAAGGTCATAGTTTCAAACAAGTCTAAATTTTAATCTGAAAAAAAAAAAAGGTGATTTCTAGAGCATCACTTTTCGATTCATGGGTTGATTCCAAGTTTTTTATTTAGAACAATATGGAGCATCAAGGCCACACTTTACAACAAGTTGTAATGTTAACCACAAGAGAAAAAGGTGGTGATTCTGGGAGCACCACTTTTCGATTCGAGGTTGGGTTTGTTGTTTTTAACACAAAAATATGGATTTTTAGGGCTACAGTTCTTGTTTTGAGGTCACAATTCTTGTCAAGACAGTAACTATGTTATGGATAAACCATATTTGAAAATTTTATTTTGCAGTAAATATAATAATAGTAAAACAATTCTTAAATTATTCAAAGATGATGTTAAATCACTCAACACAATTACCCTTTACTTATGTCAAATCAACAAGATATATACAGTTGTAAATAACATTACATGAAGAACATAGATGGATGAAAGGGAATTACATAGATGTTGGACAATTGAAACTTCACTAAAAGCATAAGATAAAATTGTTGTACATACCATAGCCTTATCAGAAGGCCAATACAATCCACTAGCTCTCCAGAACCCTAGCTAGGGAAAACCAAGAAAACCTTAGCTCAACCAAGGAGCTCCAACATCTAATAATCACTCAAACATGTCCTCCAAGGAAAGACATCCTCTTATTTTCTTCTTCTTCACCAAATATACCATAGAATTTTATACACAACCCTAATCTCAAACCTCCAAGGGATAAACCCTAACCCTGGACATCAAGATGTTCCATAATGATCATGAAACCCTAGTGGCTCCAAGAGAGGGAGAGAGATCAATTAGAAATGAAGAGCCAAGAGAGAAAAGGTGATTATTGCACTCCTTTATTAAGTCACGTCTCTACACAAGATATTATATTATTTAAAATGTTGTAGCTAATGTTGACAATTGTATATAAGGATTTTCTTCAGAGTTTCAGAGCCTAGAGTCAAACAACTCTATGATACTACATAACATAGTTTATTGCAAAATACAAAAGAGATGTTCCATATTTTCTTGCATGTTGCCACCTTGACAAAAAAACCTAAAATTCTTATGACTCTACAAAACATTACACATTAACAAAAAATGTATAAACTATTAGCTTCTTCTCGATCAACCTCTGAGAGAGGAGAGTGTTGCGACTTAATGTACATTGGTTCCTTGAGCCGATGGAACATATCTTATTCTTTCAATTCATCTCAAGTAGAATTCGTTGGATCCTTGTTATTAGATGTTGATGAGAGAGAATCCTTGTGAATATTAAGTGTCAAATTCCATAACATACTACACTCGACCTCCAAGATATCCAGTCTATGTTTTTGGTGGACCAACAAGTTCATAATAGTTGTGCGTTGAGAGACATAGTGGTGCTCATTTTCGTGCACCTTGGTGGTTACCAAAAATAGAGAAGTCTTGTTGGATTGTATAAACTCCTCATGTCTCCTCAAAACTCACTTGAATTCCAATACATTCATGTTTTCCATATATGCACGTGATCTGCACTCTATGCCCTAAATCCCACAATCCAAACTAGACAAAGAAAAATGATACCTACAAAAAGACTTCTACCCATAAAAACTAGGAAGATGGATATAGGCACCACACACAGAGATCGACATAGCTGATTTTTTTGGAATAATAGTCTTTACTAGTTACAGTGTGTAAGGTAGTCCAAAAACAAATAACACCGAAGAAACTAACCAAGCATTGAGCCTTGTATCTAGAAAACCAAGATAAGTAGAGAACCAAACCAGAATAAAGACCTTGACTCCAAAGAACAAGGTAGTGAGCAACACATACCATACCCTTACCAAAATTCCCTTGCTCTTAACACTACAAATGAATGTTTAGAATGAAATAACACAGAGTAAGCAAACCAAGAAGAGACAAGGTTGGAGAAATACCTGAGTTACTTTCCTTGGAGGATCATCCAATTTCCAATTATAAAGTTCAACACACCAGAGAACTAGAGAATCAAAGTACCAAACCCAAGAAATAGGATTCAAAATGACAGTCTTCTATATTATCACAAATGGCATGATATATCCAGTATCCCAAACAATCTACCCAAATTCACTTACATGGAGGCTTGACTGATCTAGATTATTTTCGGCACGAAATGAGAGTGGAGATATAGTAAGAAATGTATAAAGATATCTTATATATCCAATAATATAATAGAAATATATATCAGAGATGCAACCATAAACCCAGAGATACAGTAATACACAATTTCTATTAATGAGCGAAATGTACAAACTGTAGAAATACTGAGTGAAAGACTCGCTAGAATGGTGGCAGCTTATCTCTGAGAAGAGATGTGACGGCTACTCACATTTGCAAGAAGATGATTACAATGAGGCTTTAAAGGCCTTTTTAACATAAATAAAATCCAAAACCCTAACCTTGGAAGATGAAAAGCCAACAGTTTTGTGGACCTCGTTTTGGGTAGTTTGGTGTATCAACTTCCCGGGGGCGTAACTTTGACATACTATCTCTGTTTGGGGCGCACAATATCTCGTTGGAAAGGTATCGTCGAGGAGATTCATTTTGGGGGCTCAATCAAAGCCTTTAGATATGATTGAGGTGCTTGATCCCGAAAAAACTTCATTTAGGATTTCAAAATGGCCCCGAAAGTTTAGGAACTGAAAAACTGCTAAAAGTAGTAAATTGCCAGAAGACCGTTTTGAGCTAGTTGGAATAGGTGGGTGGCCATCGATATCCACCTAGATCAATCCTCCCTCCTTAGAAATAAATGATCTCCATTGCATTGAGTTCCCGGGGGAGAGGGAAAAGCGTTTGTTGAATTTGCATCTTGATGAGCTACTTGCCTTGTTGGAGAAGTTGCACTACTTAGCTTGTTGAAGGTTGTCATGAACCTGTTGTTGGCGGAGTTGAGTCTGTTCAACCAGTCAGGCTACATGAGATGACTATGTGCAGAAGGAATCTTTGTTCTTTGCTGCAGTATTGTCGACCTTCTTTTGTTGGATAGAAGGTGCTTGAGCCGAGGCTATAGTGGTTGCAGTGGTTGCAGTGTCCTTCTGTTCACCTTTTGAACAGATTGTGAAGAAGTTGAATTTTGTAGTATGAGATACTACCTTGTGGAACTGTTTAGGTGGGACAATAGTTGGAACTACCTCTAGTATCCTGTAGAGATGACCCCCCAGAGTAACAATGACACTATGGGGTTGAGACTCATAGATAACATGGTGCTTCCACATATATGGCTGGCCCAAGAGAACATCATAGACATCCAGCGGGGCAACATCACATAATACCTCATCCTTGAAGCGATAGATGTTGTACGACAATTGACATTGCTGGCTGACACAGAGATCTCGTCCTTGGCGAAGCCACCAGATGTTGTATGGTTGTGGGTGTGGTGTTGTCGACAATCCCAACTGTTTGACGACCTCTACTGAGATGAGGTTCTTTTGGCTTCTGTAATCAACAATAAAATGTTGTGGGGTCCCCTTCACCCACATCTGTGAATGAAAAGGGTGCTCCCCCTCTTCAGGATCTGTTGGTTCTTCTAGTTGAATTGTTGCGGTCGCGATAATAGCAGCGGGGTCTTCATCGTTGTTCTATATTTTCTCATTATTTTTTGAATCAAATTCCGAATTAGGGTTTGGCTCCTTGTCTTTGATCTCGGCCACCAAAGCCTATTTTGAGCGACATTCATAAGTGTTGTGCCAGGGGATTTTGTGGAAATCACACCACTTTACAGTGTCCTTCTTCGTCTTCCCATGACCCTTCTTTTCATGTGGCTTGGACTGGTTTTCAAGAGGTTGTTTGTTAGGGTCGTCTTTATCATACTTTGGTTTTTGCGGATTTGTAGACCCAAACTCCCATTTATTATGGTGCCTAAATTTCTGTTCGATTTTGACATCATATCGATAGGCATCTCCTAATGATGAGATGTCCAGAAACTCCATTTCAGTTTGGATGTATTTGTGTAGATCCCCACGATATTTTAGAACCAAATGTCGCTTAGAATATTTGATAACCAGCTTGGTGCGCAAGGTATGGAAGATATTGGTGAAATCTGGCACTGCTTGGCCCTCTCTTGACGCAGCGTGCTCCATCTCATGTATTTGTCATCATAGTTACCAACATGGTAATATTGTTCCTTGACCACATCCAAAAAAAATCTCAATTGTGATCGGCCCCATATATTCCAAAATCCTCTATGGAAATTTTCTCCCAATAAGTTTCCCACCAATTTTTGACATGGGGGAGATATTTAAGGAGTGTGAAGGTGATCTTTTCCCTGTCGGAAAAATTGTGAACAGAGAAATAACCTTCTAGCAGATTTAACCATTTTTCTAGGGCATCTACATCTATCTGTCCTTCAAATATGGGAATATCAAAATTAACTTGTACCTTGAAAGGCGAGGTGCCTCCAAAGTGGTCGTTTGATGAAGACGTGTCGGTTGTTATCGACATGCGTTGAAGGATGTGGGAAAAATTCTCCATCATTTTGTCTCTCTGTTGCATAAGAGCTTGCTCAAGCAATAGATTAATAAAATCATCTGCTTTGCCATTTTTCTTTTCTTCATCCATGGAGGGTTTCTTGGGTGTGCAAGAGAGATTTTAATCAAGAGAGACAAGCTTGAGACCCAACTTGCTATACTCAAACCTTGTCGGGGACATGCACTGAAAAACGATCAAGAGCAACCCACTTTGATACCATTGATCCGAATTATTTTCGGAACGAAATGAGAGTGGAGATATAATAAAGAAAATGTACAAAGGTATCTCATATATCCAATAATATAACATAAATATATCAAAGATGCAACCATAAACACAAAGATACACTAATACACAATTTTTATTAATGAGCGAAATGTACAAAAGTGTAAAAATACAGAGTGAAAGACTCGCTAGAATGGTGGCAGCTTATCTCTTAGAAGAGATGTGACGATTACTCACATTCACAAGAAGATAATTACCTTGAGGCTCTAAAGGCCTTTTTAACATAAATAAAATCCAAAACCCTAACCCGGGAAGATGAAAATCCAACAATTTTGTGGACCCTGTTTTGGGTAGTTTGGTGTATCAACTTCCTGGTTGCGTAACTTTGGCATACGATCTTCGTTTGGGGCGCACGATAGCTTGTTGGAAAGGTACGTCGAGGAGATTCATTCCAGGGGATCAATCAAAGCCTTTCGTTATTAATGATGTGCCTGATCCCTAAAAAACTTCATTTAGGCCTTCAAAATGGCCTTAGAAGTTTAGGACCTAAAAAACTGCTAAAAATAGTAAATTGCCAGAAGACCGTTTTGAGCCAGTTGGAATAGGTGGGTGGCCACTGATATCCGAATCAATCACTAACACCAATTGATCTCGACTACAAGTATTCCCAATTCACTTGTGCCCGTATTCCATTACCCCACAATGCCAACACAACTTCATGTTAAGGCATTCAATACACAAAGCCAAGATAGAGCCCACATGCAAGAGGGGATGTGTGGTGTCCTTAGTTCTCTCCTCATGATACCACTGATTTGATATGCATGACGTTGATAAGCCACATGGATATTAAATGATGATTGACGTGTAATTAAAACCAATCCATAAGTGATGATGTGTTGTGAGTGCACCCCATTTTGAATATATTTTCCTATAGTTAATTCAATGGCCTTTTTGGCCCATAGTTTTTCTTCACAATTAATCTCTTGCTTCACATGATAGAAGGAGATCATGCAAAGTGAGCTTGCCTCCTTTTTAGTTATGGAAATGACCATTGCTATCCTATTTTTCACTGAAATAGATCTCCCAAGTATGGATTTGATGATCACCATGGAGTCTCCTAAGACAATTAGAGGTCCAGTCCATGATTCTTTTGCTAGTTGAAGGCCTCTCATAAGAGCATAGACTTATGCTAGATTATTATATGATGTCCCAAGACCCCAAGCATATGTTTCTATTGTTGTTCCTCTGGGATCATAAATAATCCCCCCCACTCCTGCCATCCTTATGGGCTCAACAACAACAATGTCAATGTCAATATCCAACTGAATATAGAGGGAACTTAGGCCCCTTTTTGTGCTTGATTTCCTTACTTCCCCTCCTTTCTCTATATATATGAGAGGTAAGGGAGACCAACAATATCATGTGGGCCTAAAACCTTACAAGTAACCTACAATAAGCTCATGTTGGCCTGCACAAGTGAAGCGGTCCACTCCAAGGGTATGTATGTCATGCTCGAAGGTCATGTCATACACAATGTGGGCTCCAATATGGTGTATATACTCAAGGTGTGTCCACACCTCTCCATCCCAAACTCACATAAACTCTATCATTCCTGCTAAGCCATGTGCTCCATTGGGTCAATTTCCATTGCAAGAACATTTTCATAGCTTAGTTGTTTTTGAGCCAACTTCAAGCTTCTATCTAGGAATACAAGCTACACCATGCCATCTAAGGTCTAATCTCCTCCTCCAAGATGCACAATGCTCTTGTTCCCAAGTAAGGCATTCTCCAAGTGAGTGAACCTCTCCTTATGGTCACACTAAAGGGAATCCACCAAGCAAGCAAGAGAAATCTAGTGCTCGAGGGAAGAATGCTAAGTAATCACCAACTTGAGGTCAAGCAACCATTGAGCAAGTTATCTCCACCATGCAAATCCATCACAAACCATCTCCCATGCACCAATCCATTTCGGGCCATTCGGGGGATGAACATACACCATGTACCCCAAAACTCATGGAGTTCCCCCAAACGTGGTGTAAAAAAAATTGGAGTAACCCAAAAGATAACATTTGCTTCTTTTATTTGAAGTAATTTTCTCTAGCTTTGTTATGCTAGCAACACTTTATGGTTAGAGCACGTATTTTGACCATTGTCACATTTTTTCATTTTTTTCCATTTGTACTCATTCTTCTTCAACTTCAACACCATTTACCCATCTTGATAACTTAGTGTTTTCTTATTTTTCATGACACTTTTGTATAGATTAGCTTACACTAGCACCATATTCTTCTTGGAGCACTTATGTTGATCATTGCCAGATTTTCACTTTTTCATGTGTCTGCATTTGATCCTCTTTAGCTTTAACACTTTCAATTATTTTGATATCTATGATGGAAATTCCTTTTGCTTCCTTCTTCATGTGTCCATTTTGATGGTGCATGATTGGTTGTTAGCTTGAATGGATTAGTCTTGTTCATCTTCAATACTTGTTGACACCATCATTAGATCAGTCATAGCTTCAACATTGTCATTTTCTATGTTATCCTTTGGACATTGTTTCTTTGACAACTTTGTGGGATTTCCACTCATGCGTTTAATCACTTGTGCCTAAGCTCAATTATGGAAGCTTTTCTCTATTTTTATGTCAGAAGGTCTATATGTTGTGAACTTGTTTTTCACTGTGTCATGATCAAGATGTTGCGGACAATGTTGATCATTTGGATGTCGTGCCTACTTTTCAAGGGGACTCTTTGTAATGTTCCTACAATCTTTTGTCTTATATATTTTCTAAGTGCATATTAGGGCTGGGCATTGGGATAATATCTCCTTGGCCAAATAGATGAATCTATATTTATTTTTCATAGCATAAATGTTCGACGAATTGGCCCTTTTCAACTGCTCAAAATAATGGGAAGGGAAACCAGTATTGTTTCCCTGAAATCCAACAAGAATAATTTGGGATTCTTGGAATTGTAGATATCATATGTTAACCTTGCACAATCTGGTTACAATAGTGGTATTTGAGGATGTTGAATCCATTTTTGTATTAAAACCAACAATTTCATCATTCCAACATTGCAATTTTGGCAAAGATTGCTTGGTCAGATTTTGGTGATGGAAAAATGAAAAAGGTCAAATCCATAGAACATTTAGAATTCTTCTATTTACTTTTCACTTCTTTCCTAAGTCAACTTAAGGGGGGATGTTGGTGTGAACAATCCATTTTGTTGGTTACTCTTGACTTAGTCCATTTTATTGGTTATTCTTGACTTAATGGACATTTAAGGTAGACATGTGTAATTGACCTCAACTTATCCTTGTTAATGAAGTGGTTAGTGGATTAGTTATTCTCCATCATGATATGAGTAGTAGAATTCTTCTATAAAGTGGCTAATGTCATTAATGAGTTAGTTATGAATAAGTACTTGGTTAAAGATTCTTTTTATTTTTACACGGCAAAGTTCACATTAACCAATACTTTGCATTACTCAAACATAGATTACACCATAAAATTCACATAAACCACCACACTGTTATACACCATTTTTTTTAATGCCACAAAATTCACATTAACCACCACTTTGCATTACTCAACATATATTCTAAACACACTCTAATGTGTATACATTATTTCATCAAAACATTACTCTAGTGTATTAGTAAACACATAATTATTAATATTCAATAAATGTGTTAGGTTGAAATATTTTTACTAAACTTTATATCATTTGGATATTTATTTCATTAATGAATATATAACCTTTATAAATGGATTAAAAGGGTAAATTAGAGAAGAAAACAATTAGATCAAACACTACCGTTTGTTCATAACTATGGCATCAATTCAAGTTGGCAATTAGATTTAATAGTGTTGTTTGTTCATTAGAATGAAATGTTGTTAACAAGTGCAACGAAGCTGCGTATACTGCCTCCTAAGTAAGTGGAATATGAATATGTTTGGATGACCGGTTAAAATTGAAAAAAAAAGTAAAAGATATGTGGCTTGGAAGACAGATGTTGTTGCTGACTCAATTCTACATCATTCAAAACAATTATTGGTTCGTGGCCAAACTAGATCACAAACACTTTTGTCCTGCACAAAGTTATTGAATTCCAAATTCTACAATTTCAACAAACAATCCATTACCAACATCCATAGAAATTAGCTTTGAAGTACAATACCCTATCTTTTAGACCACTCAACCAAATATGGGAAATCTCTCTATCTGAAATTGTAATCTATGGAGGCCATGTCTGTGTGCATTCTCCTTCTACATCATGTTCACAATATCCAATAGATTGTCGAGCATAAATTGTGGGGAAAGACCTTTGAAGCCCTGCTTTTTAAGCACTCTATGGATAGCCCATGGCGTTCATAAGTATTTGAGGAAGAAATGCCCTATTATATGCTATATACTGCTAATAACGTTTGAATCATAAACACAACTAAATACTTGATGTATTTCTCATGTGATTGTGACCCATGTGATATCCATAATACTCTCCATTATCGCTTTATAATAATATCTTTTGAACCATAAACACAACCAAAGAACATGGACAAGAATATCAATGAAGGAAAATAGTCCAGATGCCTATGCAAGCCCCGATGGAACACGACACCATTGTATGAGTTTTATCTAGAGACAAATTTGAATATTATAATGGGCCGGTGAGAGTTTTAATGGCTAAAATGTTGATGGGTTGTATTTTAAATTGTCATAAGCTTATTTTGGAACAGTGTGACAAACAACTGTATAATCTGGAAACATGTATGGGATAATGGAGGATTTTATTCTTGTCCGGCAAGGAGACTATGGTCATCATTTTGATGGGAGTATAGAGTGGTTTGGTGGGTTGAAGGAGTGTAGAGTTGCCTAGGATTTGGGTAGAAAAGGGTCCTTTTATCTTTGGTTTCGAGCGTAGAGGTGCAAGAAAGATGGGTCCTTGGATTGGTGGATGAGTTCTATCATGCATGGGCGAAAATCCCAATGTGACCAGCACGTCGGATGATTCTTGATTCAAGTATTGTAGTACCACCAATATTATATTGGTTTTAGCAGGTCGACTGAGTAGAAAATAGTGAAAGATCAACAAAGGAGACTGAAGGTTTTCTTCGGGCATTTGAAAATGGAAGGCCCCACTGAGATGTGTAACAATAAAATGTTCAGAGGATTCAACATGCGATACAAGAACTACAGTCCAACCCATGGTTGCGATATGGCGTTCTCAATTTTCTTTCCTCCAGCTTCAATTTCCAAAGAAATGCCCTTAAATATAAGCGCAAGTAGTACCAAATATTAACTAACAAATTAATTTAGGTTACAATAACACTCTAAATTTATCAACCAATGAATATTTAGAAAAATAAATTATTTTACGTTTAAAAAAAATAAAAAATGTTTCTTATGTTTAAGATTAGTTTTTTTTGGAATTTTTTTAGGTAAACAAAGTTAATATAAAAATAAAAGTGGATCGAACATTATACACTGCCCCTAACATTATACACTAGGCAGTATAATATATTAAATTGGATAGAAATATAACTTATTTATATCAAACAATCAAATTAACATAAATATTATTATGTAATGTGCTAAGGAAGACGAGTTATTTTAAAATATTCAAAAGTTTGGTGAGTCTTAAATTGTTTGTCTTTTAAACAACAAGTGCCAATGAAGAGAATGTTGTTCAAGTCCGGTTTGAAGGCTATCTGCGTGCCCATAAAACGACATAACCCTCCCACACTTCCATCACCGTTGCCATCCCCATCTCAGTTGTACCTGCATTAAACGTTTTTCAAGGGCAACGATTTTTCTGCCACATCAGAACCCATTTCATCGGTTGGTCGTGTGCCTCAGTAGATAATCATTGGTGTCAGCAGGTCAACTGAGTAGATAATCGTGGAAGATCAAGGCTTGTATTTTAAAGGCTTTTCAACCTCAAAAGTACTAAAAGTTAAAGCCCCATACTAAAAGTTAAAGTTAGGAACTTCTCATTTAAAAAGATTTACTAAAAAAGTTAATTGTAACACCTCTTTTAATGCTTCTAGACAACTCTACCAACACAATGTTCTCTACTAACACAATGCCCCGAGATAGAGTTTTAACCAACACACTCTCTTGACCTAAAATTAAATTGCTAATTTTCATATTAATCAAACCTTGTATTACTTTTTCCTTTTTCCATAGAATTTACTTTCATGTATAATCTTCTTTCTCATTCATATTCATATGTGGAGAATCCTCTATCGGATTGTGGTTTAGTGGTAACTTGAGATAATTTTCATATTAATCAAACTTTGTATTAGTTTTTTCTTTTTCCATAGAATTTACTTGTATGTATAATCTTTTCTCTCATTATTATTTATATATGGAGAATTTTTTATCGGATTGTGGTTTAGTGGCAACTTGGGATAGTGGTTATGATGATGACCCAAATTTAGTTTTTAGTAGGCATGTTCCCACCTTGCACGGTGTTTTCAAAGTGTGACATCCTCATAGTTTGTTGTCCTTCCTATTAGGAGGGCCAATAATTAACATTCTTGTTTGTATTCATGTAAGTAATGTTGACCACAATTAATGTATTAGTTTGTCCATATTTATAACAATGCCTTTTTCTTGTATTAAATATTTGGGTTCAATTTGACTTTATATTTGGGTTTCATTTCTATAATAATGTAGTAAACTAATGTTGTTGCAAAGTGGCCCCTTTTCTAAGATAAAATTTGACAAGAAAGTGATATAAATTTTAGGCATCAATAGAGTTCACTATGGTTCAAACTCTGTGCATGATGGAATGATGTCCCTAAGAGTTTTCCCAATTCTAAATCAACTTAGATTCTCATAAAATCAATTAGAAATCCAAATCGATGGGAACTTTGACTTCTATGTTGTGAGATTTTGACAACTAAGGGAAAGTTTTCTACTTGATTAGATGGCTCCGATAACAACATCCTCTTCTACCCTATATGATGTTTGTTGAGTGTGACATCCTCATAGTTTGTGATCCTCCCCATTAAAGTGACCAATATATTGATTAGCATTATTGTCTATATCCATATAATCGATGTTGACCACAATTCATGTATTGGTTTCACCACTTTCTTGCATCAAATGCTTGAGTTAAATTTGGCTTTGTATTTGAATTTCAACTTTACAAAACTATACTCTTATAGTATTAAATGATTGAGTTAAATTTGGCTTTATACCTGACTTTTTAGTGCATTGGTTATTTCCCTTTGAAAAAAAATCTCTTATCGTATTAATTTAATTGATTGAGTTAAGTTTGAATTTATACTTGACTTTGTAGTGCATTGGTTATTTCCCTTTGAAAAAAATCTATTGGAAAATCCTCATAATTAGAAAGTAAAATAATTTTGTACAAAGTAGAGGAAAATAGACTATTAACTTCTTTTTTTTTAAAGTAAGAACCTATATATTACCTTTCAGAAACATAAATTACATTATCAATCGTCATACAAAGGTTCTGTTTGTGTTGAATTTCCCCATGGGGAAACCAATTCATTTGGTCGATAAAAAATAAAGATCAAAATAAAGATCAACAAAATTAAACTATATGGTCTGAATCGCCCAATAGGGAAACCGATTCAGTCGAGACTATCATGAAAACTAAACGACCAAAATAAACTAACTCTAGAAAATCAATCTGGAAAGACTATGCAAGGCGTCATATATGGCCCAAGAGTGATCTTCGAGATTCAAAATTAATTGAAAAAACCAAGCATGAGAGCCGACGCCTGTGCTCATGCAGTCGCTCATGCGGGATGGTGGTCGTTCTTTGACACATCGCTCGTTGTCACCACCTGGAGACCTAGAGCAAGGATCACCGCTGAATTTGCTGGAGCATGGGTTGCCAGACCTGGAGAGTGGAGGGAGCTGAGAAAGGTTGTGAGAAGAGATTCAATTCTTTCCCCTCGCATGTCCATGTTCTCCAACCGAAAGTGCAGGTCATTTACATCCTTTCTGACGACAAAAACCAGGTCGTGTAATATCTCCCATGAGGTGAGAATCCGTGAACATGAAGCGCAATCCGAGCATGAATGGGTCTAGCCAGGGGGCTCTTCCAAGGAAGTGAGGGGTTCCGCCAAAGGGGCTAGGACGGAGGGTTCCACGACGGGGGGAGAGGGTGGTGGCAAGTGGACATAACGCTCAAGTGGCGGTGCTAGAGGGACCATTGCTAGTTGCGAAGAAGAAGCCAAATCCTGGATTGGGCCAGGGGCGAAACCCAAAGAATTACCATGGAGGTCAAACCATTCCACACGACAAACCCATGGAGCAGACAGTGGAGGAAGGCTGCTCTAACTAGGGGAGGACTGGGATGAGGAGGAGGGCGAGGAGCTAGGTGGATGAGGAAGAGAAGGAGGGAGCCAGTTGGCCATACTCCCGTGGTTCTGATACCAGATTGGGCCTTGTTTTGGTTTCCCTCGGAGGCGAGACATAACCAGCAGGAGCGAAGAGGAAGGCATTGCAACAAAGGTTGGGAAGGTAGAGAAATCCAACGAGGGAGCAGAGAGCCACCAGACGAGTTGAAGCTTAAATCCAGAGGGATGTTCAACAAGAAGTGGGGAAGCATTGTGGTTTAGTCGAGGAGCGACAACATGATCAAATAACCAAAATGGAGGGTCGCATAAGCACAGAGGAGACAAGCACAGTCTTTCATCCATTGCCCAGAGGAAAACGCAGAGAATGGCACACCGGAGCATCGAGTCTAATGCTCAGAGGAATGAATGTTGCATTCATTCATCCGGGGGGATATAAATGTAGAGGGGTGCATTAGGTGCACGTCACATGGTCGACGCAAGCCCCCATAAGGCGCCACTCTCTCCCTTGAACACGTGGAGCCTGCTAACACCCCATCCGAGGAAATAGACTATTAGGAGCTTATAATTATATTTAAAAATATTTTCCCAATTTCACTATGCGCCATGTATATGAGACAATTTAATTTTATATTTTTTCATAATGTTTCTTAACTAAGATAATACTTTTTCTTGCTTTAAAAAAATACAAAACAATATTACAATCAATAGAGATAATTAAAAACTATAAATCATTGGGAGTAGATTTCAATGAGAAGTTAAGATGGAATGCATGTAAAAGGAAAACATTATAAGGAGGGTGAAAAATATTCTATATGTTGCAAAATATACACAACACAATAAAGGTTTGAGACTGGAAAATGTTGCATGCCCTATTTCAAATGTTCATAATCCCAATACTCCGTTATGGATGTGAATTATGGAGACCAAGTAAATGTAAACGAAGATGAGACTAGGTCAAAGGGGTGCAAAAATATTTGATACCAAAATATTTAAGAATAAAAAACAACATCCCTTATGAGATACTCCTAACTAAAATAAGACTACATGCAATAGAATTAAACACATTGAGAAAATAGATTTTGTACATACATAAATGACACTCATGGATAACAATGAGATTTTGGCTAAAACTAACCATGATGAATTAAAAATGAGAAAGAAACACATAATTTAGAGTGCAAAAACTGGTTTGAAAAGTAAAAATAAAGAAAAAATGTATCAAAAGAATAAAAAAATACTGCGAAATCATTTACAAGAATGTTAAAAAAAAATAGATAACTTGAACATAGTGCAAAACCCAATTGAAACTTAACATTCCATGACATAAAAAATAGAAAATCATAACTAAAAACTAACTTACACAAATCCAGATGTAAAACAAAAAAAATAAAACAATATAAAATACACTAGAGAAAACATTATATTAAATATGTGAAGATAAAAAAATTAAAATTAAACAAAAGTTTCTCCTATTAAAAAATAATATTAAAAAAAATCTAATAAAATATAATTAAAAATTGAAAAAAATAATATAACTATAGAAATATAAATAGTAAAAAAAATAAAAACCAATAAAACCAAATCTAAATTCAATGGAGGAGAAAAAACCCATATTTTAAATCCTTTATCACTTTACTACTAACCATCCATCTTCCCATAATACCACAAAGAGAAGAGAAAAAACCCATATTTTAAATCTTATCACTTTACTACTAACCATCCATCCTCCCATGAAACCATAAAGAGAAGAGAAAAAACCCATATTTTAAATCTTATCATTTTACTACTAACCATCCATCCTCCCATAAAACCACAAAGAGAAGAAAAAAAACCCATATTTTAAATATTATCACTTTATTACTAACCATCCATCCTCCCATGAAACCACAAAGAGAAGAAAAAAAACCCATATTTTAAATCTTATCACTTTACTACTAACCATCCATCCTCTCATTTACTACTAACCATCCATCCTCTCATGAAACCACAAAGAGAAGAGAAAAAATCCATATTTCAAATCTTATCACTTTATTACTAACCATCCATCCACTCATAAAACCACAAAGAAAAAAAAAAACCCATATTTTAAATCTTATCACTTTACTACTAACCATCCATCCATCCTCCATGAAACCACCACATTCTTTGAATTTAAGAAGATATGATATGATTGGAATTAAAAATGAAATGCTCCAAAAAAAAATGAAAATTCAAATCTTATCACTTTACTACTAATCATCCATCCACCCATAAAACCACAAAGGAAAAAAAAAACCCATATTTTAAATCTTATCACCTTACTACTAACCATCCATCCATCCTCCATGAAACCACCACATTCTTTGAATTTAAGAGGATATGATGTGATTGAAATTGAAAATGGAATGCTCCAAGGAAATGAAAATGGCATCATCCTATTTGAATGCCAAGTGATTTGATTTTTCCTAGGGACCCATATGCCTGGCGAGAGGCCTTGGTAAGCTCAATTTAGAATATTCCTCCTAAAATACTTAACTTGTACTAAAGGCTATTCCAAGGAATATTGTTATCACTATTCCCATATTATTAGCCCATCGCTTTCCTTGGATTGCCTATATCAAAGTTTACTTTAATCAACAATAAATAATTAATAATCTCCAGGTGTCACAGGCTTGATAATTCCCAGATGCCATTGAATGATTCTAACCATATATAATTGTTTTTATTAAAATATTTAATCACATAACATCAGTTTTCTTTTGCAACTGCCACATACAAACCTATATAAGCACTAGTCCCCTTACCGTGATCGACTCAGGAATAATCGAGAGCCACGCAGAAGATTTTCCTAGCCTGGGTACAGGGTCGGGATCTTGTACTGGATTTTGTACCCTACGTGTTAGAGGTGTATTATGGGCTTTTGAAATAGACATTTTTATTGTCTTCTGCATGTTTGGGGCAGCCACTTCATTCAGACAGGCCACGGCTTTCCCATATTTTAGTTTTCTAGCATACCCAAATAAAAACTCTCAGGAAACAATTTGCTCTACCTTGCCTTTGATTGTTGGGAATTCAAGCCACGGCTTTCCCATATTTTAGTTTTTTAGCATACCCAAATAAAAACTCAGAGGAAACAATTTGCTCTACCTTGCCTTTGATTGTTGGGAATGGCGGGTAACGAGTGGATGAACGGGTACTTGGAGGCCATTCTCGATGGAGGGGCCAATGATGAGGATGACTACACTCTTCAGAAGAAGGATTCTTCTGTTAAGTCGGGGGTCTCTGTGCTTCCCCAATTGGGGGCCTTCAACCCGGCTAGATATTTCATCGACGAGGTCGTCAATGGCACCGATGAGATGGATCTTCACCACTTCTGGGTCAAGGTCGCCTTCTGCCCAATTAATTCTTCTCGTTTTTCAGATCTGCTGAAATTCATTCGATTTTGTATTACTTCCTGCATTTTGTTGAATGAATTTGTGTCGATGCAGGTTACTGCGACCAAAAACCCAGAGGAGCGGAACACCAGGCTGGAGAATCTCTGCTGGAGAATATGGCACGTCAGCCGCAGGAAGAATAAGGTTCGATCTTCTGCGATATCGGGAAATTGGTGGCAGGAGGGATTTATTTAGATGGATCTCATTGATTCTTTATTTTTCATTTCATTTGGATTTGATTTGTTTCAGGGGAAGTTGGAGCAATCCAAAAGGCTGCATATGTTGCGTCTAGAACGCGAACGAGGCCGGAGGGACGTGACAGAAGATCTGTCGGAGGATTTGTCCGAAGGTGAGAGGCTTGGAGGAGATGGTCAAGGGTTGAAGTTATCAGAAAGCCATTTCAATCTCGAACTGCTAGTCGAGCAACCGCATAAAGATAAACGACTCTATGTTATCCTGATCAGGTACAATGTTACGAGTATATGAGCATTTGTTATTGGAAGTTGTCGCAGATGCTTCCTTATACCTAAGTGCCGAGCATCTACTAAATCCATATATATTTAAGGGTCTAGCCTATTTATATTTAAGTGAGCCCCCAGCACCTATCAAGAGGTGGAATGCCTTGTTGTACTGTATATGCCACGCCCAGCTCGACTTCACTGCTAGGAAGGCCCGATGAAAAATACCATTTCTAAGGAATTGACTCTGGCTATGAATATCACCACCCCCTAATGCCCGGTGAATTTGCTATTAATTATCTGTTTTTTTAATATTTCCTATCAACAAGACCTAGGAGCCAGCTCGGGTGGAGGTGGGGCTGATCCAGTCAAACTTAATGCGTCTGTTCATTTAATCTAGACAGTGCATTGAGTTTGGGGGTTTGGGTGCATGGAATAGGTACATTGGCACATGGCCGTCTAAACCTAGTTCTGATATTCACCTGGAGGTTGCCAACCTCTGGTGCATTTCTCAAGTTTAACCAAAAGGTAAACGTATCAAATATTGGAACTCATACATGCAAACTCACTCTTCATAATAGCTGGGTTTAGCACTGATTGGAACACCTGGGTTTAGATGGGTTTGTACTAGTTTAATATTCCAGTTGACAAGACCTGGAACTCAATTCTTTTGATTGGGTATATGTGCTTCTTCTCCGTGTTTATTTTTTAATATTTCCTGTTCAGTAGACCTAGAAGCCAGCCACATTCTAGAACCAGGGTGAAGGTGTGGCTGATCGTGCATTGAATCTAGACTGTACATTGGGCACATTCAATAGGGATACTGACACAGGCCCGTCTAACCCTAGGCCTGATATGAACCTTGAAGTTGCCAACCTCTGGTGCATTTCTTGAGTTTACCCAAATGGTCATCATATCAGATATTGGAACTCAGACATATGCAATCTCAAGCTTCATAATAACTGGGTTCAGTACTGGTTGGAACTATACTCGGGTTTGTGCTAGTTTAATATTCCCCCTTGACAAGACCTAGAACTCAATTCTTTTGATTGGGTATATCTAGTTCTTCTGTCTATTTATTATTAATTATCTATTTTATAATATATAATATTTGCTGTTGACTAGATCTAGAACCCAACTACATTGTAGGAAGGTGGAGATAATGGTGCATTGAATCTAGACAGTGCATTGGGTACATTGAATAGGGACGCTGGCACATGCCTGTCTAAACCTAGGTCTGATATTCACCTTGAGATTGCCAATGTCCGGTGCATTTCTTCAGAACCCAATTGGTCAACATATTAAATATTGGAACTCAGACATATGCAAGCCTCAAGCTTTATAATAGCTGGGTTTAGTATTGATTAGAACTATACCTGAGTATGTGCTTGTTTAATATTCCTCGTTGACAAGACCTAGAATTCAATTTGTTTGATTGCAAGTACTTGTTCCTCTCCGTTTATTTGGTATGAATTATCTATTTTTTAATATTTCCTGTTGACTAGACCTAGAACTGAGCTACATTCTAGAATCCGTGTGCAAGTGGGGCCAAACTTGTGTAATGGTGCATTGAATCTAGACGGTGCATTGGATGCATTGAGTAGTGACACTGGCACAGGCCTATCTAAACCTAGGTCTTGTTATGCATCTTGAGGTTGCCATCTTGTGTTGCATTTCTTGAGTTTACCCAAATGGTCAGCATATCAAATATTGGAGGTCAGACATATACAAACTCAAGCTTCATGATAGCTGGGTTTAGTACTAATATTCCCTGTTGACAAGACGTAGAACTCAATTCTTTTGATTGGGTGTATCTAGTCTTTTTCCGTGTGTATTTGTTATTAATTATCTATTTTTTAATGTTTCCTATTGACTAGGTCTAGGACCCAGCTGCATTGTAGAAACCTGTTGGAGGTGACTGCTTTGGGCATATTGAATAGGGGCACTGGCACAGGCCCTTCGAAACCTTGGTCTGACTAGGTCTAGGACCCAGCTGCATTGTAGAAACCTGTTGGAGGTGACTGCTTTGGGCATATTGAATAGGGGCACTGGCACAGGCCCTTCGAAACCTTGGTCTGATATGCACCTTCAGGTTGCCAACCTCTGGTGCATTTCTCGAGTACCCGAATGGTTAAAATATCAAATATTGTACCCATACATGTTCAAATTCAAGCTATATAATAGCTGGATTTAGTATTGATTGGAATTAGACCTGGATTTAGATGGGTTTGTGCTAGTTTAATCTTCCCTCTTGACATGGACTAGAATTCAATTCATTTGATTGGATACGTCTAGTTCTTCTAATAGTTTTAGCCTTTAGGTTCTCAGTTTAATGGATTCACAGTGAGGATTTTTAACATTTTAGTATTCCATATCCTCGTGGATACTGGGCTCCCTCATACCCTATCAGTGTACTGATTAACTTACCTTTTCGATATCAAGATGTGGATTGCTCCCTTGAACACCCACCTCACCTCAAGCCATGCTTTGGTTCTGGGCTCTTAGCCACTGCCAATCAACCTCAACACCTGGCTCTGATACAATGCTGAAAATCAAAAAGTCTGGGAAGCAGCCCAGAATTTGTACCTAGCCAGTTAGCTGGGAAAGCATATTTTTGTCAGGGGTGAAAATTGCATTTACAATATGACCATTATAGTAGACAAAAGTTGATATTATTGGTCTGAAAGGCTGTGTGAGATAAGGTAAGATAATTTTATTAATGTCCAACAAATGACCAACACATATGTCAAATATGTCAACAGGACTAGAGAGGAAAACCAGATGTCAATAGATTATGGCAGTGTTTAACACTCCTAGATGCCAAAATGTTAGCAAAAAAGGAAAGAAACAGATGACAATAAAAGAGAGTAGTAGTTACTAGGTAAAGCATAGGAAGGAAAACCCTAAGAGGTGCAAGGCCCTGGCTTAAGTAGAGGCGGAAGAGTGAGAAGAGTATCTCTATCTCTACTATGAAGGGACTGTTGTAAACCCTGATCATGTCCTCCGGAGAATGCCCAGGGCTCAGGGGGCCTGGCTGCACAATTCGTGGAGGAGCTCGTGTGTGAACTGAGCTGTCTATACTAACATCAAAGGCTGAGGGAAGAACATCTCGTGAGTGAATGGGACCATTAAATGAAATCATAAATTGTTGTAATTGTAGCAAAACAGCACTTACAATGGGAAGAGGTGTTTCTTTGAGGTTTTATTTTTTTCCTGTTATAGTTCTTTTGCAGTCAGTTTTCTCTGCGCTTTTGCTTTGTGCAATATTCCATACTGAGCATAGAAGTGTTAACTCTGAAAATCCTCATAGCAAAATTTACTTTGCTGATTCTCCTGTTTGTGATTAATATGCCAGTTTGCATGGCCTAGTGCGAGGGGAGAATATGGAACTTGGCCGTGATTCCGATACAGGTGGACAGGTAAATTTGTTACAAAAGCTTTCTATTTTTTGTATTCGTTTTTGTCTGTTTCTACAATACTGAATAGTTGAGGTCAATTTGCTTGCGACATCATTTAGCAAAGTAGGGGATCAAAGCCTGATTACCTTTTTCTTCCAAGGAAATTCTCGCGGAAAACCCTCCGAGTACTTCCCCATGATCCATGGATGGTAAACGGGGTAAACTGTCAGCCCTGATTACGGAGCCTAACCCCAAGGGGATCAAGAGAGTCGAATCTGTGACCTCCCGAACTGATCACTGGGGGAGAGATCTTACGTCTGGCTCAAGATCAAAGCCTGATTACCTTATTTTGCTAGGACTATAATTGGATTACCACCAAGTGAAACATGTATTCACTTTTCATGCAGGTGAAATATGTTGTAGAGTTTGCAAAAGCGCTTGCAAAAATGCCAGAAGTGTATAGAGTGGACCTGCTAACACGTCAGATCTGTTCTCCTGAAGTGGATTCTAGCTATGGAGAGCCAACTGAAATGTTGACTTCTGATCAAGATGAAGACATTCTAGAGAGTGGAGGGGCATACATAGTTCGAATCCCTTGTGGATGCAAAGAAAAGTATATTGAGAAAGAATTATTGTGGCCACACATTCCAGAGTTTGTAGATGGAGCATTGGGTCATATTCTCAATATTTCCAAAGCATTGGGAGATCTGATTGGAGAGGGCAGACCTGTATGGCCTCATGTGATCCATGGCCACTATGCAGATGCAGGGGATGCTGCTTGCCTTCTTTCTGGTGCTCTCAACGTTCCAATGGTTTTGACAGGTCATTCTCTAGGCCGAAATAAACTAGAACAATTATTGAAACAAGGATTGCATTCCAAGGAAGATATCAATGCAACCTACAAGATCATGCGTAGGATTGAAGCTGAAGAATTGTGCATTGATTCTGCTGAGCTTGTGGTCACAAGTACAAGGCAAGAAATTGAAGAACAATGGGGCCTGTATGATGGTTTTGATTTGGAACTGAATAAAAAGATCAGACATCGTATAAAGCGTGGTGTCCATTGTTATGGTCGTTATATGCCTCGAATGACGGTAACTGCAAAGAATCACATTCCTGTTGAAATTAAGTTTCATTTTTGTTAATTTCTTACCTTGGGATTTTATCCATCTGCTTATTTAACTTTGTAGGCAGTTTGTTTCATTCTTGGGTGTGGAAATTGTATTCTGCATTGATAATTATTCCATGGCTTCTTAGGTGAAAGGAGTACATGTTGATATTTAAGTGTAGAATTTTTTTGTCATACATATGCTTTGTTGTAGGTTATACCTCCTGGAATGGACTTCAGCAATGTTACAACACATGACGAGAATACAGATAATGCTTTGGATAATGATTCTACTCAATTGCCTGAGTCTCCTTTATGGGGTGAGGTAAGCAGCAGGGCAAGGTGTAATTCCTTTCCACAATTTAAGATTTCACATACTTGAAAAATTATAGTCCTCATGCTACATACGAGGGGCATAATAGCAGTTTTTTTTTTTAGATCCCACGGTTTTTGAACAATCCTTCGAAGCCCATTATTTTGGCTCTTGCTCGACCTGATCCCAAGAAGAACATAGCCACTTTAGTCAAGGCTTTTGGTGAATGTATCAAATTGAGGAAGCTGGCAAACTTGGTATGTTTTTTTTTATTCCTAAATTTAGCTTTTTCTTTAGAGGTATGTTTTGCCCTGGTTCAATAACTGATATTTTAGTTATAACTTATCCATTTCAAAATTGTAGATGTTGATCATGGGAAATAGAGACGATATTGATCAAATGCCTGCAGCAAGTGCCAATGTGCTGACCACTGTCCTGAAGCTTATTGACAAGTATAATCTATATGGAGAAGTGGCATATCCTAAACATCACAAGCAATCGGAAGTTGCTGATATATATAGGATTGCTGCAAAGACCAAGGTTTTATAAAACTTCCTATCAAATTCTAAAAGAAATTATCCATTATTGCACTTCTAATTGACAGAAAATTTGAACTGCAGTTGGTGTAGGTGAAACAAAAAGAAGAAAAAAACTTCTTGGTGTAATTTTGAAATGACGATGTTCGTTTGTGCAGGGTGTTTTCATCAATCCAGCTCTGGTGGAACCCTTTGGTTTGACTCTCATTGAGGTAGCTTGACCAATCTTTCTTTGTTTTTTTTATAATCTTCAAGATGAAAAGATTTTAAGACTGCAACAATATTCAGAAGCAAATATACTAGTCATAGAAGCAGCCTTTCAGATATTTCATGCCTTTAAATGAAAGACGTGATATTTTTTTTTAAATCCAGGAAGGACCAGGATATGTATTGAGTTTTGATATTATGACCATTTTGTTTAGTTCTGGAGTATTTCAATGAGAAGTATTCAATTATATGTCTTTATATGCTTCTCTTTGAAATACTCCCGAACTAAACAGAATGGTCATGCTATCAAAACTCGATACATCCCGGTCCTTTCTGGATTTAAAAAAATATCATTTCTTTCATTTAAAGGCATGAATATTTGAAAGGTTGCTTCTATGACTGGTATGTGCTTCTGAGTAGTTTTGGATCTCTCTCTCTTTCTATATATATCCAGAAAAGAACAATATTTTCATCAAATTTCAAATTTTTAACCTCTGTTTAGTTATGGAGCATTTCAAAGAGAAGCATTCAGTTACAGAATAGTGAATTACATTCCATTTTTCAAGGCACTGTTTCCTGAAGGAAGCAATAAAATGTTTCAGTTCTGGTAGTGTTTTCAAGGTTGCGTTCTCTAAATTTCACAAATAATAACTTTAGAAGAAGCCTTTCAAAATTTAAGTCTCTGCCTTAGCAATTTGATCGAAAAGTATTTTTGGTTGTGTAAAAAGAGTAACGCATCTTATCCTTCCAATTTGTTTTAATGCAGGCCGCTGCACATGGATTGCCTATGGTTGCCACAAAGAATGGAGGACCAGTAGACATTAAACAGGTATATTGAAAATTATGCTATCCAAAGTTGATTGGATCTTACATGTGATTGATCACTCAAATTGGTTCATTCTTGTGCAGACGTTGAATAATGGTTTGCTGGTAGATCCCCATAATGACAAGGAAATTGCAGCTGCTTTGTACAAACTAGTAGCCGATAAGAACCTCTGGGCTGAATGCAGGCAAAATGGTCTGAAGAACATTCATCTCTATTCTTGGCCACAACATTGCAAAATATATTTGTCAAGGATTTCCCAATGCAGAATGAGACACCCACAATGGCAGAGTGAAAATGACCTAAATGAAAATGTGGATTCAGAATCAGACAGTGGTTCATTCAAGGATGCCCCGGATACATCCCTTAGACTCTCATTAGATGCAGATAAGCCTTCTCGCTCTAATTCACTTTATGACACTATTGAACTTGATAAATTTCTTCAAAATGAAGATAGTGGAAAAGGTTTTTCCGAACACATTAGAATGATCTTAGAGAAGGCTAAGGAAAGTCAATCTAAATTGCAAGAGACAAATGATGCAAATTCACCGGAAATAGAAGGTATAGATCGATCTAATAGCTTAAATTCTTCAGGGAAACTACTTCTCAGGAGAAGAAAGCGTCTATTTGTGATTGCAGTGGATTGCTATGATGCTATTGGAGAACCCCTTGTTAGTAAACAAGTTATTATCATCCAAGAGATAATGAATGCAGTTCGTTTTGCTGGCAACTTTTCATCTCCTGGATTCATCTTATCTACTGCATTAACAGTTTCAGAAACACTTTCTATGCTTCAGTCTATTGGAATCAAAGTGTCTGCATTTGATGCTTTAATTTGCAGCAGTGGGAGCCAACTTTTATATACAGCTGGTGACAATCTAGATTCATCCATATATCCGGATCCAGACTATGATTCTCATATCGATTATCGCTGGGGTGCAGAAGGACTGAGAAAAAGCATGAAAAAATTGAGAGGTCCAGAGAATTCTCGGTTCCTAGTGGAAGATGCTGAAGCTTCTAACTCCCATTGCTTGGCCTATCAAGTCAAGAACATATCCACTGTAAGTTTCAATTCTAGATGTCATTTCCGGTGACTGGTAATTGTTCTATGAGTGGAATTCAGCCTCCTGAAATTCCAGAAAAAACATTGTTTGTTGATAAAGGCACCTCTTTACTAGTTCCAATTGCATGACATTAAAGTTCTGCTGCTAAAAATTAGAAAGGAGGACAAGAACTAACTTTATTTGTTCTAGATATGAGGGAGCCATGGCAACTCTATCTTAGTAGGATAGAATCAGGATTCAGGACTATCAGTGAATATTAGCTAGTCCTATCAGCTATTTAACATTTTACTTGGGTACTGTTTTGCCAGGCTCCCAAAGCAGATGAGCTGAGGCGGCAACTGAGAATGAGAGGTTTGAGATGCCACGTGGTTTACACTCAAAATTGTTCCCGGCTGCGTGTGCTGCCTCTTCATGCTTCAAGATCTCAAGCTCTAAGGTGATAAAATTCAAGACAGTTCTTTGCCTCTGAATTTAATTTGATGGTTTTAGTCTTTGGCCAATGCATGTTAAGCAGTTCTGGCTCAAACGGTGCCCATGCAATAAATTCTTGTTGAGCGAGATCTGTATGACTAAAAATTAGATTTGGTAATTGCAGGTATTTGTATGTTCGATGGGGTTTGGATATAGCCAATATGTATGTGTTTCTAGGCGAAAAGGGAGATACAGACTATGAAGAGATGATTGGAGGAATGCATAAGAGTCTCATATTGAGAGGGATCGTCAATGATGGAAGTGAAAAGATGATGAGGAGTCCTACCAGTTATGGAAGAGAAGATGTTTTTCCTTTACAAAGTCCAAATATAGTGTCGGTTACTGTAAGTGATGATAAAGAAGAATTCAACAGCCAACAGATGATTGCATCTCTGAAAACATTGGCTTGAGAGAAATAATTCTGCATCCCGTTGTATGTAACCCGATGCCTTTTTACTAAAATAAAAAGTTCCTGGCATATTTTAGAAGATGAGAACTAATAATATATTAGAAAATTTGTAAAAAAACCAATCAGGTTGTCAAGTATTGAATTTTGATGGAAGCCATCACATATCCAAGAAAGAGCCACAAGGCAATACAGTGTAGTTGGACATCCTTCAGAAGTATGAGGAGAGTTTTTGTATTTGATTATAATCAAAACTCAGCGGTAATTGGAGCTATCAATGCCTCACGAGTATGTAAAATTTGAGAGTTCCACAAATTCTCTTTCACTCTTCAACGGTCTACTTTTGTATGTAACGCTTGGAACAAGTGTCCCATTTATATGAATCAATCTTTTACTGGGCTTGTTTGAAATACAGTGTAGTTGGACATCCTTCAGAGGTATCAGAAGAGTGTTTGTATTTGGTTAATAATCAAAACTCAGCGGTGATTGGAGCTATCAATGCCTCACGAGTATGTAAAATTTGAGAGTTTCACACAAATTCTCTTTCACTCTTCAACGGTCTACTTTTGTATGTAACTCTTAGAATAAGTGTTCCATTTATATGAATCAGTTTTTTACTGGGCTTGTTTGAAAACGATGGAGCTGAATTTACCAGTACAAAAATTGTCAGCACTCAGGTAGTTAAACTTTAAACAAACTAGCATCGGAAAACCATTGAATACAGAATAAATGATAATATAATTCTGCTGGCCGCCGAATATGACAAAAGCAACGTTGATTTTTACAAAAGCAACATATTTTCCTGGAAAATAACACGTCAGGCTTTGGCCTTTGGCCTTTGCATCATCTCTCCTGAGTTGCCTCCTGAGTAGTCCTTTAAGTACATTTGACCATTAGCGATTTCCTTGAGCTATTTCTTGCCGCTGAAAGCTTCC